>OZ024914.1:18772129-18954629 GCA_964017125.1 Flabesymbios commensalis | reverse complement strand
ACAGACAGACAGACAGACAGACAGACAGACAGACAGACAGACAGACAGACAGACAGACAGACAGACAGACAGACAGACAGACAGACAGACAGACAGACAGACAGACAGACAGACAGACAGACAGACAGACAGACAGACAGACAGACAGACAGACAGACAGACAGACAGACAGACAGACAGACAGACAGAACGAGCGAGCGAACGAACGAGCGAGCGAACGAACGAACGAACGAACGAACGAACGAACGAACGAACGAACGAACTAACGAACGAACGAACGAACGAACGAACGAACGAACGAACGAACGAACTATCGAACGAACGAACGAACGAACGAACGAACGAACAAGCAAGCAGGCAAGCAGACAAGCAGACAAGCAAGCAATCAAACAAACAAACAAACAAACAAACAAACAAACAAACAAACAAACAAACAAACAAACAAACAAACAAACAAACAAACAAACAAACAAACAAACAAACAAACAAACAAACAAACAAACAAACAAACAAACAAACAAACAAACAAACAAACAAACAAACAAACAAACAAACAAACAAACAAACAAACAAACAAACAAACAAACAAACAAACAAACAAACAAACAAACAAGCAAACAAACAAACAAACAAACAAACAAACAAACGAACAAACAAACAAACAAACAAACAAACAGGGATGTGACTCCTTATGGATAAACATAATTACATGTGGCAGTTCCGCTGGATTTTTTTCTGAGTATAATTACTATATGAACTTTAATAATTAGATTTCAGTGGATTTGTTGGAATTATACACCCTACATAACTCTCCGTGTGGGAGAGTTTGATGCAAATACATAAACAAATATTTACTATAGGAGCTGTTTTCTTAATTCTCTTAGGTCCAAACCACAGGTCAAGACACCAACAAGTTTGGTGATCGGCGGCCATCTTGGATTTTGGCAAAACTCTCCATGGTATTCAAAGGGACTGTTTTGTGAGTCACCTACTATCCAGTAAACACAAAACATTTGTATTATATTTGTACAATGTTGGACCAACGTCGAAGACGTTGGGCCGACGTTGTACAAATAGTATACAAATGTTTTGTGTCTGCTGGGTAGGTGGCTTGCTTCAATATTCATTGGATTTGCTCGGTATAGTTACTATATACATAGCCTTGTATGTGGGATAGTTTTATTCTATGTCATATGTCCATAAATTACACAGATACTAGTGGCGTCGAATAGTGCAGCCGATTACGACGAGTGAAGATCGAGCCGACACGAGTGAAATATGACCGATAGCAGAGCAGATCAACGTCAGTAGCCACTAAAATTAATGTATTTACCCTCACAGAACTTTTGCTTAATGTCAAGAGCATAATGACTCATTTTAACAATCTCAGGACAATACAAGTATCCACAAACGGCAAAAGAGATTATTATTATCTATATTGACACTGTAAAAACTTCTTTTAGAATATACCTAATAAAACTTTTTTAGTAGTTATCACTTTAATCGTCAATTACCAATCAATTTTTATGAAATTGTACAAGCAGGCTACTTCTCGGTCATTGAGGTTCCACACAGCACTCAGTCTGAATGTTTACGAGTGAACGAAGAAAAAACGTTTTTGCCGTTTTATATTATTAATATTGGCAAACTTATATTGCACCTTTGTATATAATATATATTTACAGTGACTAATGAGTCCTCGATGGCTAGGTCCTTCATTTAACTATATTCTATGTTCCCAATGTAAGCCTATTTGCTGTTACTGTACATGGCACTGAACTCAACAATATCTATCTATCGCATGTACAGCAAATTAGGGAGAGTACACTTTTTAAAAGGTTTTCAATATCGTCGCTTTCTGGAGGGGGGTCGCATCTGTGTTTTTACAAAGTGTAGTACCAAAGGTATAATAACTATGTAATTCAACTTGATGAATAAAATCCTGTTTATTAACAAAATCACAGTTCTGCAAGCAAATAAACAAGATACAATTTCTTATTAATAAACATAGACATAAAAACAACCATCAGACCTACCTTGACAGGAGGTGGCAGAAAAAGTTACAATTTCAGTTTCATCACTAGGACTGCAAGTGACTTTTTTTAGTAATAATTAAGTTTATTTGAAACATATTAGTGAGACCTACACTTAAAGGGACATGCCCAAGTCTAAAATCATAAAAAAAATCGGTGATTTTATATTAGCTTATTAATATGACCATTATGATGTAAACATGTTCATATACTAGAACTGCAATTTTTTTTTACATTTTTGTGCTGCGCACTTACCAGTTAGGCTAGTTATAGAGACGAAATTCCCGTATTTCTTATTTTTGACATGGTTGTCAATAATTAGAAATCAGGGATGTCGTCTCTATATCTAGCCTAACTGGTGAATGCGCAGCACAAAAATTAAAAACTGTTGGAGTTCTAGTCTATGGAAATGTTTACATCACATGGTCATATTAATAAGCCAAAATAAAATCACCGATTTTTTGATGATTTTAGACCTGGGCATGTCCCTTTAAAGTAAAATGTACTGAAACTCCACGCACACCTTTTTGTGTATTGGTGATAGCTGGTGATATCACTTTATTTAGCTCACTGTTAGATAGTATTTACTATCTGTGGCATCCGTGTACAATATACGTATTGTACCATCTGTATCTGAACCCATGATATACGGTAGGTACATATCACAACACCGAAAAAAAGTAACTATTTATCTGCTGGCATAAAACCTAGATTACCGCATGATGTTTAGTGATATGTACATTAACTTAGTCCTTGGGACTATCAATCACTAATAATTCAACAAAATAACGAATTAGGTATAACTTAATCACGCATGTACAACAATTATGTATTCTATATAAGCAAATAATGGTATATAATCAGCTGTGGAATAGTGTAACTATTTAATTTACACAAAAGTGTAAATGTATTTCATATGTGTGTATGTATATAATAGTTTGTTAAAAAAAATAAGCGATTGTGGCTGCAGTTGAGTGTTATTATTTTCGTAGGTTGTACATATTTAATCTTTTCAATAAATATGTGGTACATTATTTCTACCATTGACAATGTGAGAAAAATGTGAACAAATCCGTTAAGATGGACGAAAAGGGAAACTATCAAACGTTTTTACATGTATTTTTATAGCTATAATGGACGGATTCGCATTCAGCATAATATTCATGTCGTTGCATATTATTTAATTCCGAATTGTCTGAGCTTTTCTAAACTATTCTTAAAAGTTAGCATGGTAACAGTCCCGCATGGACACCAGTGTCGTTCTGACTTGGCCTTAGTGTTCTGCACATCGGGGAACAATATTACGTCTCCATGATTTAAATATTGTTTACAATTTTACTTTGGGTAGCTTTAATAATTACAACAGTCAAATATGGAATCGTTGATCAGGGTAACATCGCTTGAACAGCAGTCGAGACGAGTTTTTATGGAGCATATGGCACTGCCACTGGGACATTCAGAGCTCCAGTCTCCCCATGAACCTTCACTTCCACCAACACCTTCTATTTCTTGGTACGTGGCGCCAGAAAGACCAGGTCCGCGACATCTGAATTTCACACTGTTAGAGGCTGTGTCATCAGCCAGCCTTGATGATTGCTTAGGATGTACTTTCATTCTGAATGCCACCATGTAGTAGTTTGCAGGACATGATGTCACTGACTGCCAATCACCAAGCTCCTCATAAGATGACGTCACCTTTCCGGAAGTAGTTAAAATTTCAGTGTACACGCATGTCAGTTCTATCCCACATAAGCCATAGTCATCTTCTTGCAAGTAATATCCTCCGTACAAGTCAAACTGTGTAAAACAATGTTTAGATTATTCACTTCTATTCACTTTCATTTATTACACAAAATTAGCAAAGTGAAAAATACAATGAAAGTACAATATGTTAAGAAATCATTATGTAACGCTTTAATATAATTTGGGGGGGTTCAGCAACAAAACAAACGTGTACGCTGATACGAGTTGATACCTACCAAATGTAATAATGTACGACATGCATTTGCTCATTCAAGTATGAATGAGCAAAGTACATTCAAGTGGGTAAATAATCACACAGTCTGTATAGTTATGAGATCCACAGCAAAGAAATGAGTTCATGTGGAACAACGGTTCATGTGGTCTTGGAGATGCAGTCTTTATCTGATTATGGTTCAATTGTTCACCAGCCCAACTTACATTTTGACGATAACTAGTGGCAAGTGATCCTTGTGGACAAAAGTGATTTTCACCCCAGCTTCCTCCAGACAAACCATTGGTCACGTCTAAAGTAGCAGACACTGAATCTAAATAGTACAATGCTATAAACTATTAAAATCACTGACCAATATCCTACAATAGCTAAGTACATGATTACACTTATATATCCAATATTCAGGCATTTTTGTAATGTTGAAATCTAACACAAAATAATTGTAATAATCAATAATGTCATCAGAAAATAGTTACAAAACAACTTGTTATTCAAAGAAATTTTCAATCATGTAAATGAGAAAAACGAAGCAAAACGAACTCATTCCACAATGTGTTCCTTTATATGGGGCTACACAGTCACATAATAAGGTGTTGTTTTCTATTGAACAGATCCCTTGATTGCATGGACTGGGGATGCATGGATCTGAAAATAACAAGTACGTGATTTAGTAGACACAAAGGCACCCATGTGTTTCATTTGGTGATTTTATCACATTCTGAACACTATGGTGAGTTTTTGGACCTTAGCAGCTCCACTATCCAAATACATAGCATGAAATTGATTGTCGTATACTATACATAACCAATACTTTTATGAGAAAAAAAAAAGATTATTCTCTAAATGACCATAGAGGCCTAAATATGCTTACTATAATACAGCTGTTAAGGCGTTGTAGTGTTCAGATTGTGACAAAAGCACCAAATTTCACACACAAGTTTCTGTTGATATCCTGAATCAGATAAGAGGAATATACAAATAGATTTTGTCTCGTAGAATGTCCTAATTTGCATATTTAGAAATAGTCGCCACATCCAACTAAAATTGGTTTGTTTACGCTAAATCTCGATTAATTCGCGGCATTTTGTGGTGTTACTTCAATGTCTTCTGCTGTTGTGTTTCAGTAATTTAAATATATTTCTGGTTATTATTAAAGCAAAAAATTGTCCGAATTAGAATAACGGAATTCGAAATGCCTGAAATATTATCATATTCAAATATTTTATTTACATAGGAGTTATAATCTCATAATAACAGTTACTTACTGCTTAATTGAAGCTAAAAATGTAATTATTCAAACATCCACTGGATTAGTAAGAAAACACACATTTATGTGTTCATCTGATATGAATCAGGAGAGGAAAAAGCATCTGTGTAAAATTTTGTGCTTTTATCACAATCTGAACACTATGGTGGATTTTTTGTCCTTAACGGCTGTAGGCCTACTATACAGTTATGCTGATACAACATGTTTAATTTTGGTAATATGCAAATTAGGGTACCACTACATAACATCTTTATCTTCATCGGAGAAATGTGTGCAATCAAATAAACAATATACTGGAGATTATAATTTAAATTCAACCTTTGGATATGATAATGTTGGCGTCCAAAGCAAAGTCATCATATTTTTTATTTAATATTAATCGAATTTAGTAAAAAAAAAAAAAATTATATAATACATAATTATGTAGCTGAGATGGTTATGTTGTAGATTATTATAAAAAGATAATGAACATCAAGTATATGTGTATGTACTCACCAATTTCCTGTTGGCAGAATGATCCAGAATAGAGTATGGTACACAGGCATGTGCCAGCAGGTAGCAGAGTACCTCCGTTGGAACAATGTGTAGTGGACGTCTGCAATCAATACAGATATATCTCAGCAAACATATAATATAACCGATCATCAACTAAAAAGAAGCCGACTATAGTGGTATTTTGTTGTTTTATACCCACTTGTGTTATTTGTATTTTAGAAGTGAAAAATGTCTTAAATCTTTACAACTCATATACGATGTATGACCTAATTTTACAAATCTACAAGTCAATTGAAGCTGTGGTTATCAGTAGCGAGACACAACATTAGTATAACCCTTACAGCGCTGAATTTATAATTTTTTAATTATTTCAGTGTGGGGATCGACGATTATGACGTCTAAAATCGGTCCCCGCACTGAGAGAGTATAGGGACTGAAAAATGTAAATTGATCACCACAGAGCTCTTGGAGTTACACCATCATTTGAGTGCAAAACTTTACCATGTTCGCATTTAAACATATTTATTAACTATCAAACTGCGTATTTTTGAAGCAAAACATGTATTTAATCGATATCCCCGGTATGTTAATGTAAGGGTCGCGGACGTTTTGGTATATTTCTGTGGTATGCATTATATAGATATGTTATTATGGCATGGTATTATACTGAATATTTCGTAATAAGGAATGTTTTGTTTTTATAATTCACAGTTAAAATTATTTTAAAAAAATAGTCACTTCTGCTTTTTTACCACATTTCTCTGTTTGCAGTGCATTGGTTTTGAGTTCACAAACTAGGAACCACATCAATCATGTCTAACAGTGATATTACATGTACATGAATGTTAACGGGTTAGCTGATATACAAAATTAATGTACCTGAATTCGCATGCCGCTTCCCAGAGTTGCATTTGATGAGTGTGGTTGGCAGTCCACTTGCTCTTCCCCATAAAATTGGCAGTTAGGAGATTTTTTTTCATTATGTTTTGAGTATATTGCGATAACACACTGCGGGTGAGAGCGACAACCTACAATACACCCCAGACGACTTCTGGTGCGTGTTTCAAGCAGCAGGTTATTTAGCGGAGAGACAGGAAGGCTTTCATCTCCACATGGCTTCCTGTAAATACTGCCACGCATATCATTCTCCGTCGATCTGGTCATTGTCCAGTAGACTAAAACGAATATTAGCTTGAAGTTAAGTGTAGCAAACTCCATTGTTTAATGTTATTAAGAACTGATCCGCTAAATTCTGTCTCTAATATTTAGCACCTAATGGATGCAGTCATATATATTATTATGAAAGGGAAACCATCTGCATTGATTTATAAACTGTGTCCGCAATGAAGCCAGGCAGCTGTATTTGTCACGTATCACATTACTGTTCTATCACTGCCATTGACGTTGCGACAGTTCTTGTTATTGTTTGTGTTCTTCTGAAACATACACGTTTGGACACAACTAGCCTTTCCACGACGTGCGCGCTGTGATAAAACATTTTTCCTATAAATATTTATCTGAATGATCAATAATCTACAACATGTCACGACAAAAAAATTATTAGACGCCATACAGAGTTGTTCGTATCTTGGAATTTATTGCTGTTCACTATTTGATGTGTTAATTGTGGACATTTACTTATTATTTTCCTAAAGAACCATGTTTGCACTTATCTTTAGACTATATATCATAATTATATAGATTATCTTTCAAAAACTGTGGTAATGATTTTCCCATACAAAGAGGTTTAAAAAGGACTATATGACATATAGAAAAAACTTATTAAAATTTTGTGCCAGACAATATCACTGCATTGCAAAAAAAAACATCTAAAATATATTTGTAAGTAGGTTTTGTAGATAGGTAGGTAGGTAGGTAGGTAGGTAGGTAGGTAGGTAGATAGGTAGGTAGATAGGTAGGTAGGTAGGTAGGTGGGTAGGTAGATAGGTAGGTAGGTAGGTAGGTAGGTAGGTAGGTAGGTAGGTAGGTAGGTAGGTAGGTAGGTAGGTAGGTAGGTAGGTAGGTAGGTAGGTAGGTAGGTAGGTAGGTAGGTAGGTAGGTAGGTAGGTAGGTAGGTAGGTAGGTAGGTAGGTAGGTAGGTAGGTAGGTAGGTAGGTAGGTAGGTAGGTAGGTAGGTAGGTAGGTAGGTAGGTAGGTAGGTAGGTGGGTGGGTGGGTAGGTAGGTAGGTAGGTAGGTAGGTAGGTAGGTAGGTAGGTAGGTAGGTAGGTAGGTAGGTAGGTAGGTAGGTAGGTAGGTAGGTAGGTAGGTAGGTAGGTAGGTAGGTAGGTAGGTAGGTAGGTAGGTAGGTAGGTAGGTAGGTAGGTAGGTAGGTAGGTAGGTAGGTAGGTAGGTAGGTAGGTAGGTAGGTAGGTAGGTAGGTAGGTAGGTAGGTAGGTAGGTAGGTAGGTAGGTAGGTAGGTAGGTAGGTAGGTAGGTAGGTAGGTAGGTAGGTAGGTAGGTAGGTAGGTAGGTAGGTAGGTAGGTAGGTAGGTAGGTAGGTAGGTAGGTAGGTAGGTAGTCGGGTGTGTAGGAAGGTAGACAGTTGGGATAGTGTATGGTAGGGTTTGGTTAGGCAGGTCATGTCATGTCATGTCATGTCATGTCATGTCATGTCATGTCATGTCATGTCATGTCATGTCATGTCATGTCATGTCATGTCATGTCATGTCATGTCATGTCATGTCATGTCATGTCATGTCATGTCATGTGTCATGTCATGTGTCATGCGTCATGTCATGTCATGTCATGTCATGTCATGTCATGTCATGTCATGTCATGTCATGGCATGTCATGTCATGTCATGTCATGTCATGTCATGTCATGGTCTCACCACACAAATTCATTCGCTTATATCATTATGAAGTTTAAGAATAAAAAAGTTAGTCTCTTTTTACAAATTATTTCCCTTTGCAGCAGCTCCGGTGGTGATTATACGGATATATCATTTTTATACAAATTTAAATAGATTCTGTGATGTTTTGTTGTAGCAAAAGCATCGAAATTATGAAATATGGATCTAACAGGAAGTTCTTGCATTGGCTGTAACAAGGCTCTTCTAACAACTGGATCATTTTTTTCCAGGTCACTTAGGGGAGAGTGGGGCAAGACCTTATTCTAGGCTAAAATAACAGAAAAGCAAGCATTTTTTATTTTTTTATATTGAAAGAGAACAGACAGATTGTTAAAATGATATATAGGGTTAGCTACATTTCCCCATTTTAAGAGTGCTTGGAGGCCTGAGCGCATGGGTCATGATACATGTTAATCTATGGGACGGGTATTATGTGTGGTGAGACGTTAAGGCCATAGTTTCAGTAAATACATTTTCGCGCTTGTGGGCTGTTTTATCGCTACTAGACTATTCATTTGGCTCATTTATTATCACCAGGCAGCCAATTCAGCAAAAAATATAATATAGACATATTTTGTAGAGAATTAAACTAAACTAATTTGATAATGTTCAATTATGGCCAATATACCAATAATTCGTTCATATAACACTGTTCAACTTGGTTCAGCTACTTTCCCTCATTGATTTTCTTGTCCTTTGGTATTTCTACCTCTTTTGTTTGTGTATAATGTCCGTACATCACTATTCTTAAGAAATAAAATCATTCATAGCCTAATTTCAAGAGGAGTCTAGACAATTACATACAGATGCTTCTTGAAAATGGAAAATTATGTTTTCATTTTTCATGTTTTCACATGGGGGATTTCATTTTATGTTTGTGTGCCTTCTGCTCATCGGAATTGGACAAGGTTTTTTTTTTGATTTCAGAATATAATGTATTTTCCAGATGACTCAAAAAAAAAATTCCATAAACATGTTTCTTTCCCTTGGCCATAGTTCCAGTAAACAGATTGGGCGGGGACCCTAGGGTGGTGGTTAGCACCGCTGCCTTTCACGCCAGAGTTCGTGGTTCGGTTCCCGGTCTCGGCGGTTTGAAAGAAACAAAAAAAATGTTTTTTTCCCATCCACGTGTGGAAGTCAGTATTGTGGGGGGGGGCTCCGTGACCGAGAGGTGGCGTGCTCGGCCTCAGACTACCAGGGCTCGAATTTCGAATCCTGAGTCTGGAAGACAGTGTCATCTCAATCATCTCACCATCCTCAGGAGGTTCTCCTGGCCCAGTTTAGCCTATATGTGCACAAAGGTAGCCTAAAGCCCGTTTCATTTCATTTTTTTTCAGTAAACACATTTAATATAATAAAATCATTCATAGCCTAATTTCAAGACGAATCTAGACAATTCCATACAGATGCTTCATGAAAATGGAAAATTATGTTGTACTATAGAAAAACAGGTAATTTATCGAGATCTAGTAAAAAGCAGGGTGATTACATTTAATGTTTGTGTGCCTTCTGCTCATCGGAATTGGACAAGTTTTTTTTTTGCTTTTAGAATAGAATGTATTTTCCAGATGAAAATTTCCATAAGCATGTTTCTTTCCCTTGGCTCATAGTTCCAGTAAACACATTTTCGCGCTTGCGAGATGTTTTATCGCTAGTAGACCATTCATTTTGCTCATTTAGTATCACCAGGCAGCCAATTCAGCGAAAAAATATAATATAGATATATTTTATTATATTTTAATATATTATATTTTTGAACTAAACGAATTTGATAATGTTCAATAATAGCCCATATACCAATAATTCGTCGATATAGCACTGAAACAGTTATAAGTTCAACTTGGTTCAGCTACTTTCCCGCTTTTATTTTCTTGTCCTTTAGTATTTATATCTCTTTTGTTTGTGTGTATAATGCTCGTACATCACTAATTTCAAGAGGAGTCTCTGGAAAAATAGACAATTCCATACAGATGCTTCATGAAAAAATGAAAAATTATGTTGTAGGCCTACTGCGGAGAAAAGGTAATTTCTCGAGATCCAGTAAAAACAGGGGAATTTCATTTTGTGTTTGTGTGCCTTCTGCTCATCGGAATTGGACAAGGTTTTCTTTTTTTATTTCAGAATAGAATGTATTTTCTAGATCACTCGAAAAAAGATATTCCATAAACATGGTTCTTTCTCAAGGTCTCACCACACAAATTCATTCGCATATATCATTATAAAGTTTAAGAATAAGAAAGGTAATCTCTTATTAAAAATTGTGGCTCTTTCAGCAGCTCCGGTGGTGATTATTACTGATATATCATTTTGATAGCAATTTAAATCGATACTGTAATGTTTTATTGTAGCAAAAGCATCGAAATTATGAAAGATAGATCTGACAGGAAGTCCTTCCGTTAGCTGTAACAAAGCTCTTCGAAAAAACGGGGTCATTTTTTTCTAGGTCGCTCAGGGAAGAGTGGGGCAATAGCTTATTCTAGGCTAAAATAACAGAAAAGCAAGCAGATTCACATACCTTTTTTATTTTGTATATTGAAAGAGAACAGACGAATGGTTAAAATGATACATGAGGTTATTTACATTTTCCCCTTTTAAGAGTGTTGGGAGTCCTGAGCGCATGGGGCATAATACATGAAAGTCTATGGGACGGGTATTATGTGTGGTCAGAGGTTAAATCATGCCATGTCATGGCATGTCAAGGCATGTCATGCCATGCTTTGTCATGTCATGTCTTGTCATGTCATGTCATGTCATGTCATGTCATGTCATGTCATGTCATGTCATGTCATGTCATGTCATGTCATGTCATGTCATGTCATGTCATGTCATGTCATGTCATGTCATGTCATGTTATGTCATGTCAAGTCATGTCATGTCATTTCTTTTTTTCATAATAACCACACGTCAGTAATTTAGGTACATGTAGGCAAGTGAGCAAACGTATCATTCCTAAGTTTGTTACAGAAGCAAAATATGTATCCTGGCCGAGAATTAAGAATGGGCGACTCAATTTCCTTTGAAATTTGGACGAATTGAAAAGAAACTCTCACATGATTAAGCTTCACCTGGATATCAATACACCCTTTGAACACTGCTGTAATTTCTAGTACTTTTTATTGACAAAAATAATCATGACAATGTGATAATGTCGAAAACATTTCAGAACAAACCATTTTGTTTAAAAATATGACGTGATTCCAGAGTAAATGATTTTAATTATATTATTAAAACTATGATTATGGCACCACGTGAAAATGTTTCTTTAAAAAATGAAGCGTATTTGCCGGATATACAAACATAATGAATGGCGCTGATGTAATGTTCTAGGCCGACGGTAGCCTATTGATAATTATTATTAATTCGTAGGCTTATATACTATTACCTTTCAACACTGTTCAAGCAGTACGTGATTTGATTGTTTTTTATTCGCCCAATATTAAAGTAAAATATGACTCGAAATGTCCGGTCATTATATAAAACGTTATGTCAGTCGTGTTCTCGCTTTGTTACCCGGTATACCTTCTTAGCTGCAGCTTCATTCATGCGTGTCTAAAAGCCCAACAACGACGACCCCACGAAAAGTTGCATAATAGAGTACCCAGCACATTGAGGTATGGGGATTAATTGCCTTGTGGGTCACACGCCTGCCACGTTAATACACACGCAAACTTCTGTGCTGGTTGGGATCGAGACTACGAATTATTGCTTGATTATAGCAAATTATGAGTTGAGGTAATATGTACCATTTCAGTCGGAATAAATTGGTCTGCACAGAGCGAAGGAACATCGGAGGGTTCTTCCTGACAGTAATCCTGTACTCATATTAACAGCTATACATGCAAGCTAGAACGCTGATCATCTTGACGAAGAGTTGCTTTATTTACTGATGTAGGTACATAAGATTAGATTAGGTTATTCAGTAAAATCTTTGACACTGATCGACAGAGAGCATGGTCAATAGTGATAAATATGGGCAAATATAATTGACATTAACACTTTCAGCGCGGGGACCGTCTTTATACGCCAGAATCTGACGTCTGTAGACGTCAGATTCTGACGTATAAAGACGGTCCCCGCGTTGAAAGAATGTTTATGTTTATGTTTATAATGGATGTAGACCAATAACATAGGTATTCAAATAAAGCGGAAAGTCATTTATTATTATTTCAAATTGAAAAACCCTTGGTCTCCATGATTTAAACACACATTATCCAGCGTTGTAAGGGTTAGGGTACTGGTTTTACATCAGTGACGTGATACCCAAAATCAGGCAGCTCGAATGCGGTGATTATGAAGTATGAGAGAATCACTAAATCAATGTAAAAAAGCGTGTTTTTTTCGATCGTTCGATTCAACCGATTTTGCGTCGAAATTATGTTTTCTCTCGACAACAAAGTTAGAAAAAATATTTGTATCCACCCTAGCAATTTATTTCAGTAAGTTGATAGTATATTTGTATTACACAATAATTGTTAAGAATGTATAAATATTTGCACGTAAAAATGGTATTCTGCAAAGTTATTTTGCTGTATGAAAAATGTTTAATTTTGTTTCACAGTACATGTATATGTCCTTTGCAGGTAACTTATGATGGTTATGTACAGTTTATTGTGACATAAGGCTTGTCCAACATGCAATAAAAGTGTCATAAAATTTAAAGGTTGTTAGTTTGTGCTGCATCTTTGAGAAGGATTTCTTCAAATTTATTTTTGAATTTCGGATGCACTATTTGTGTCATTCAACTGTAGGTAGCTGTGGTAGTATTAGATCTGCAAGTATACAGATTTAATATTAGATCAATAATGTTAATTACTACATAAACGTCAATTGGGAAATATGCCATATAGTGTAAATATTTAATTATAAAGACATGTAAATACTTTTTTGTGTTTACACATTTGAGTATAGAATTGTATTCATAAAACGAGATTTACACATATTTGTAAGTAACTGATTGTTTTATTTACTTGAACATGTAGCAATGATTTCTAACATGAAATAAATCATGCTAGAACCGATTTCATTCCATACAGCTGTACAATATTGTTTACCAAAGACTAACGATTTTATATTTGGCTATTTTGTCTACTGATTTGGCGGTTTATCAATTTGTCACACTGCGAATGGCATAAATGTAGTTTTTTTTTTTAGAAAATAAAAATTGATGTGCTTATCTATGCCTTTCAAAAACAAACAACCCTCTATCGCATATTGAATAGGTACTTTCTTTAAATGAACTACACATACATATATGTGACTAAAATGTATTCACACATTTGGGTAGATTACATATTTACACTCTCTGACATCTTCCTCCAATAAAAGCTAATTTCATGAGTAACCAACGGCTATGGTTTACCAAATCCAAATGGACAATGTCGATCATGAGGTAAAGACACCAAATCACCAGGGACCTGTTTATAAACACATCAAACAGCCTGATGCTTTTTGCATCCTATTACCTGATTGTTTCCATATAAGATCTCACTATGTACACAAATTCATCTTCGCATATAATTGTAAAGTTTAAGAATACGAGAGTTTTAAATTTGTTGCTCTTTGCAGCAGGCTCGGTGGTGAAGATTACAGATATATCATTTTGATACCTATTTAAATTCATTATGTGATGATTGTTTTATTGCAAAAGCATCAGGAAAGATAAAGATAACAGGAAGTTACTACGCTGGCAGTAACAAGGCTTGTCTCATAATTCACTAGATGTCTTGTCTTAGGCTGACCAGGGGAGAGTGGGGTATAACCATACGAAGGGCTAAAATTATAAAAAAAACATGCAGTTTTCACATCCCTTTCTTTGTTCATATTAAAAGAGAACAGACTGATTGTTAAAATAAGATGTGGGTTGATTTACATTTATCCACTCTGCGAATGCCGAAATACCTGAGCGTACGGGTCATAATGCATGTAAGTCTATGGGATGGGTATTATGTGTGGTGAGACGATAACTAAGCCTGTTACATACAAAGCAGCATTTATTTAATCAACACAGGCAGTTAACAAATACTTTGTATGTATGTTTTAGTGTGCTCGTGACAGATCAGTGATACAAGATGAGGTGCTATATAAACATGATACAGATATACTTTACTTGGCTGGTGTTTATATGCATTTTACTATTCATCTATCTTTCCATTCTCACTCCTCGAGGATCTTTTCAAAGTGAACCAACCTTGCCTAAACTGCATACGTCTGGGAGAGGTATTCCACCACTGAAGAATCCATCACACTCCCAAGTAAATCCTCACGACCCTGCTGGTGTGCTGTCATCAGCAGCACATAATGGTGACCGCATTTTGGAACAACTTAATCTGAAAATACCACATCACAAAAAAGTTCTTGAGATCAAGGTGTACCCTGAGGTACCCCATGATACCTTGGATGGAGGTGAACAGTTCATTAAGGATCAGTGTAATGTTAAGTCATGTAGATTAAGCTCATTGACAGAGACAGGTGGAGGTGATGTGGTGCTATGGCGTGATGTCATAGATGAGGATTTTGTTGACTGGGATGCGGCCAGTAGTCAGCTGTGGGGCATATCCATGCTAGAGTCACCCATGTCGATGAGGCTGATGAGTAGGAATTTAACCAAAGTTAACTTCACGGTTACGTATCGTAGTGATTCTACCATCGTCACACCTTATGAACGTTTTGTCACTTTTGCAAATACTACTAGACTACCAAGACGCAGTTATGTTGACTATGCTGCAGGTAAAAGCAAACTTGTGGCAGCATTTGTTTCAAATTGCTATTCTTCTAATAAAAGAGCAAAGTACATAAAAGAGCTCCAGCAGCACATTGATGTACATGTTTATGGATTCTGTGGTGACTACACTTGTAGCAGATATGATAGAGAAGGCTGTTTGAAAATGTTGAAGAAAGACTACAAATTTTACCTGGCCTTCGAAAATGCAAATTGTAGAGATTACATAACAGAGAAATTGTATTGGAATGCTTTGTGGTAAGTTAGCCTACTTTACATGTATATTAGATATATCACTCGATAGAATATATCACTCGAGAGGATAGGATGGCAATAAATTTATTCTGAGCATATAGAACAAAAATAATACTAAGTGGAGATTAAGAGCCAAATAATGTAACTTTAATGGTAATGGTGCATCTTGTTTGTCAACTTAACATAATGATTAACATTTTCATATCTTTTATAAATTAAAATTAACAATTTGTGAAGAACTGTGTGGAATGTGTTTTAACTGTCATAATAAATTATTTTATGTAATAAAATGATCCTTATAATTTATTTGTATTCTTATCTATATTCACCAGGAATGATGTAGTGCCTGTCGTAATGGGAGCCAGTCTACAATCCGTTGTTAAGGCAGCTCCACCTGAGTCCTTCATACACGTGGATCACTTCTCATCTCCCAAACTCCTGGCACGTCACCTCAAGATGCTGGATAGAAATGACGAAAAGTACAACGAGTATTTCCGGTGGAAAGGTACGGGGAAATTTATAAACACTATGTTTTGGTGCCGTTTGTGTGCCATGTCACATTATATGCTGATGTATCCTGACGAACCTCGGGATCTGGTGTCCTGGTGGAAGGGTCCAGAAGAGTCACAAGCGTGTGTTCCTGCTCATCCGAATAATACATGGCAGAGCTGGAAACATAATGAAGGAGCTCAACTCTAGAAAACGTATTCCGAGGCATACACAAACGAAATGAGTAAATGTTTATTATCGTTTTAAAATTCAATCAACTTAATAAAATGGCGATATGTCCCTATTGTGATTATGGGTATTAGGGTAAATCTTTGTTTTGAAAATATTGTGAAATTATTGGAGTTATATTCTGGCATTATTTGTATTGTTTGCTACGTGTGTATTATGTACGTATTTAGTCATGCATCTGCTATTAGTGTGGACTTTACTAAAATTGTGGCATGTTCATACAACTGATATGTTTAAACTATATGTTGATCTGCCTACATATGAGTGTACATTTTTCAACAAGTTTTCCCTTTGTGGGTATTCTATAGATACATTTTGCAAGAGAGAGAGCTAGAATGCATATATTTATGTTACACACCATTCGCAAGAACAAATGAAATGAAATGAATCGGGCTTTAGGCCACCTTTGTGCACACATATGCTAAACTGGGCCAAGAGAACCTCCTGAGGATGGTGAGATGAATGAGATGACACTGTCCTCCAGAAACAGGATTCGAAATTCGAACCCTTGCGGTCTGAGGCCGAGCACGCTACCTCTCGGTCACGGAGGCTCCCCACAATACTGAGTTTTACACGAGGATGGGTAAGAAACATTTTATTTGTTTCTTTCAAACCGCCGAGACCGGGAACCGAACCCCGAGCTCTAGCGTGAAAGGCAGCAGTGCTCACCACTATCCTAGGGCCCCCGCCCCGAAAGAAGAATGGACGATATGTTAGCAACCAAAGCTCAAATTAGTCCCATAATTTATTAATTTTCCAAGTACTTTAAATTGTTGGAAAATTTTAACATGACA
The DNA here is from genome assembly GCA_964017125.1 of Flabesymbios commensalis. Classification (NCBI taxonomy): domain Eukaryota; kingdom Metazoa; phylum Annelida; class Polychaeta; order Terebellida; family Flabelligeridae; genus Flabesymbios; species Flabesymbios commensalis. The sequence goes on along the minus strand of OZ024914.1, from coordinate 18,937,502 downwards.
ATACAATGACATAGAATAAAGATTTATTATATATATATTTTATGTACTTTAAATTAGAGATGCTACAAGCCCGGGACAATTGATAATTTTGTCAAAACATAATTTGTCCCGTTTTTGCATTTTTTAATCAATAGAATTAATAAATTATCAATTCCGCATTTGCTTTGTTTGCATATATTATGTGTTTGGAATTGATAAAATAAATACACTTTTTTTCTGTCGGATGCGAAAAAACTTTGTTTTATATGATTGCAGTGGCTTTCATGTTAGATGTATTAACAAATAAGCCCTCAACATTATAAAACAGTGCCGAAAATGAGTTTATCATGTTAAGTAAGTAAGTAATCGTTTATTAAATACATATCACAGAATATAGTTTTCTGTCGAGAAGTAAAAAGCAATATTTTCAACTTAAATTATTGCATGTGCGATATTTTAAAATATAAAATAATGTCAGAAATGGGTTTCTCGTGTGATAAAAAAATCTATTACGCATATAACGCAAATAATATTTCCAAGATGGCAGTGGCGGCCAGCTTGGAGTAAAGCAAGTTTAAAATGGAATAATTCTACGGAAAACATATTTCCGACAGATTTTCACCTTGAGCCCTGGTCAGACAGCACTTGACGGCTTTATCACGGCCAAAAAACGTCAAAAAGTGGTCTCACGTGAAACAGCCGATATTGTTCGCGTTGAAGACGAGCTACATCCGCGTTGTAGACGTGGCAGGACGTGGGGAAAGATCGGAACGGCGTCGGACGCGGAAGAAAGTATTGAGCTGCTCAAAACTTTAGCGCGCGGACAAGCACGGACGGCACACGTGGTAAGGACGTGCAACACACGTGAAACACACGTGATAATCCGTGTTTCGACAGTGAATAAATCTTAGTGAGACGTGGTAATATGTTTAGCGGTCAGTCACGGTCAAAGCACGGTTATCGGACGTGTATTACGCGTTGGTATCACGGGAAAAAGCGTGTGTCTAGCTGTTTATCACTGACAAATGCATTTTACTCGTGCTTAGGCAGTGCTTCCCCGTGCTTAGGCAGTGCTTCAGCAGTGGAGCAGCCGCCGACGGCCATACCACGTACAAAGCACGGCCAAGTACAAAATTGACTAATAATTACCACGAGCGACCACGTCCAGCAGATTTTATAACTTTTTGGCCGTGATTAAGCCGCCAAGTGCTGTCTGACCAGGGCTTGAGGTAATGAAATGCTGAAATGTGATGACGATGTTAAAATTTAAAATGCTGATAACTTTTAATAAGTAAAGTTATTTTTAGGTGATTTGTCTAGTTAAAAAAAAATCCGAGAAAACTTGGAAGTGGGTGGGTGGTCCAAGCCCCAACTCTGATTCTTGTCTTTTTTTTTGAAATTTTGTGTTCTTGTGTGTTTTTGTTGTTGTTGTACATGTTTCCGAAAAAGTAAATATTGGATAGGGGGTGGGTGGGTGATGTCTGGCCAATCCGAGTTTTTCCCGGATTTTTAGTTTTTTTTTCAACTTGACAAGACTCCTTATATACATTTAGAAAGTAAAATTTAAATTCAAATCTACCATATTCCCAGTATCAAAATTGAATACTCTGTATTACATGGTACATTGTGGCCACACATAGAAAATCAATTTGCCATATTCGAAACATACTACATGTATCACTAACATTTTGTAATATTTCAGTTACATTAATTAGGCAACTATTTTGTTGACATATATTTCTAAACAAAATGTTACAAATTTTTTTCAATACTTGTCAGTCATGACGAATATTTTGCTGCAATAAAAAGAAGGAAGTTTTTATTCAAAATGATGATGCACCAAGCCCGGATTATATGGCACCAAACGTTCCACCAATTAATTTCATTCGTCTCCGTCAATGTCTTGGCAAGATTGGAACAATGTTGGGGATCATTGTCCTGTTGGAAACAATGTCCATCAGCACAATCCCACTTCACAAAGAGTAGCAAACGATCACAAAGGATAGAATCCACTTAATGTTGTGATCTCTTATAAAGCCATATAGAGCTATTTAGCTTAAAAGAAAACGACCTATTGCATTTGGTCCCTTTGGGTATTATTATATCTCCTTCATTAGAGTGGTCGTCCATTTGGGAAATTAACCTGTTAACTCGGGGGTCAAAAGAGGTCATGTCATGTGAAATCTTGGAGAAAGAAGATAATCAGCGATTGTGTCTACATACTGGTTAAAAAAAACTGCACACATATTGCTTTGAATATTGTCCCGTGCCGCCGACGCCGTGCAGCCGCCGACGACTGCGTCGACGACGCGCAGCCGCCGCCGCTGCCTGCCGGAATTTGTATTAGCGCCAATGCATCAACCCCTCGCTAATGTATTTTCCCAAATATGATCTTTTGTCACTGCGGTAACTCGGCGGCCATTTTCCAAGATGGCGCCCAACCTTCCTTGTGAGCACTACAATCTTAGCCGATGAACCGATTTGAGAGATGTTTGATGCAAAAGGCAAATCCTACTATGGCCGAGATCTGATAAAATTTAAAATCAAACTCATCAACCACAAGAGCATTAATATGGGTATAAAGAACATTGGTAGGGGGTGCAATGGGCAATTAAACAAATGTGTTTCTAAAAAATATTGGACAAGCCTGTCAAGCAATATAAAAAGTATTTGAGAACACCATTTTCAGAGAAGTGATATTAATTTAATTAAAAAGTTTAGCCTAAAATTATCAAAATAAAAGTATGTGTATGCATTGATATAGCGTGGAATATGATGTGGAGACATGTATAGATGTAAAGAAGGGATTTCAAGTGAAAATGCATTTTCTTCTATTACATGGATCACGTTTAATACATAGTCTGGGTGTGATTCTAACTAGATGATCTAACTCTGTTAGGCCTAAGTGGCTAAGCATGCTAAAGATGAACAAATCAAGCGACGAAAATGCATTCAAGAACAACGGAGATCGGTCTTGAGGCGTTAAAAAGCGACGGAAAAGCTTTAACTGTTGATGAGGAGGTGTTCAAGGGCAATAATAGGGAGTTAAATGACAATGAAGAGGGAAAAAAGGACAATAAAGAAGCATATTAAAGGGCAATGAGGAAGCGCTAAAGGCTGACTAGAGGCGTTACAGTGCTACCAGGTGCATCATAAGGTGGCAGAAAGGCATTAGGGACTATGGAGAGGTGTACCGTGGAGTCTTCGTACCGCTTATAGTTTAACGCTTCTTCTTTGCAATTGCCTAGTCTTTGTCCTGAACGCCTCTCCATTGCTCTTTAATGGGCGACGGAAGGCATTTAAGACGATGAAAAAATGTACAGGTTTACCCAAAAGCATTGAAGGGCAATGGAGAGGCGTTAAAAGGTGCCAAATAAAGGGCGAATGGCGATAGGTACATGTAGGCGTTGAGTGGGCACGGGGAGGCAGTTAAAGAGCGATGTAGAGGCACTACAAGGCGACGTAGAGTTAACTTCCTTTACCGACTGCCCCCTGATAAAACTACCCCCGCCTCTTCATTGGCTTTTAATGCTTTGTCGTCTCCCTTTAGCGCCTCTTCATTGCCATTGACCGCCTCTTGATTGCCCTTTAACGCCTATGCCCATTACCTTTTACCTCCTCTTCACCCCTCGTTACATTATTGTTAATGACCATGATATTTATGTTTATGTTGTGTTTGTATATGCCTGTCACTATAATAAATAAATACTTACTACTTACTTACTACTTACTTAACGTCTTTCCATCGCTATTTACCCTGTCACCATTTAACGTCCCTCCCATTGCCCTTTAACACCTTACGATTGCCATTTAACGCATCTGCATCACCTTTAACACGTTTTTTGCCCTTTGACGCCTTTTTCGTTGGCATTTGACGCCTTTACATGTATGTCACAATTTAGCGTTACTCCAGGGTGTAAGTGAGGGGGGACAGGTGGCCCATTTCAGTCTATTTATTCTTAAGCTACAGGGCGGGGGCCCTAGGGTAGTGGTTAGCACCGCTGCCTTTCACGCCAGAGTTCGGGGTTCGGTTCCCGGTCTCGGCGGCTTGAAAGAATCAAAAAATGTTTCTTCCCCATCCACGTGTGAAAGTCAGTATTGTGTGGAGCCTCCGTGACCGAGAGGTAGCGTGCTCGGCCTCAGACCGCCAGGGCTCGTATTTCGAATCCTGTGTCTGGAGGACAGTGTCATCTCAATCATCGCACCATCCTCAGGAGGTTCTCCTGGCCCAGTTTATTCTATATGTGCACAAAGGTGGCCTAAAGCCCGATTCATTTCATTTCATTTCTTAAGCTACAACTTTGTGACAACCCCATTTTCTTTGTAATGGACGTCATCTTGGATTTTATTCTCAATGCAATTTCTAAAAATATTTCGGGAAACACCACCGTGTCTGGTACATGTACATGTATACTGAAAAAAACACGTTGGGCAGCAAAATCTTAAATTATGCCCCTTTATGACAAATATATATATACATATTGTTTAGACTTAGCTTAATGGCGGCCATCTTGGATAAATGCACGGTGGGAGCCTAAAACCAAATAATAGATTGACATCCACCTTAATCTTAAAGATTACCATATACGGAGATGATTTGGAGAGGGATATTTGCCGTTCGTATTTATGCTTGTATTCGTGCATATGTGAACGTCATATACGGAGATGATTTGAAGAGGGATATTTGCCGTTCGTTTTTCTGTTTGTATTCGTGCATATGTGAACGTATCGGTACTTTCGTGATTAATACGCAAACATCAGTTTCCAGATAGTATTACAATGAAGTTTACAATGTTTATTTGTTAATTTAAAATTACAGCGATCACCAACCATAATAAAACGAACCAATTTCCGTCAATTGTAGACAATTGGTCTGCGTTAAACAGAAAATTTGCCTTTGCCTCGTGTTTCGTGGATAAGAGAAGTTTAACCTTTTATCCACCAGTCCCGATTAAATTATTATTTTTTTATTATCACATCAAGTACCACTTTCAAAGCGTTAAACATAAAAGGGGATAAATCAACAAGATTTAAAAATAGTTAACCTCCCTTTTGTCAGATCTGAATATTTTTTCACTCACTCGAAACTGTGGATCGAGTCAGCGAGTCTTCACAGCTTCAAGTGGGTGAAGAATCCAATTACATTGTAGATAATTTGGCTGCCCAAGGGTTAATGTCACATGCCTCGTTTCTCAGTAAAGATGTTTCGACATAAATGATGCACAATCTAGCAAATGGGAAGACGAAGCTAAGTGATTGCCATGACCATGACCATGATCAATTACAGACCATTACTAGGTGTCAAATGGTCAGTTCACAACACAACATCTATCAATATCTGGGGACGAGATATGGTGAGTTATGATATGACCATGATCATCATTATAGATTTTACATACTACCCATTTGCGTACCGTTTAATATTGTGGCGTAGCCAAAAGAAATAGTGCGTCCTATATTTTTACTGTAAACCAATACAAAGTATAAGTGGATATTCCCGTATTTCTTATTTTTGACATTGTTGTCGGGAATTTCATCTCTATATCTAGCCTAACCAGTTAGGTAAGATATAGAGACGAAATTCCCGTATTTCTTATTTTTTATATTGTTGTCGGGAATTTCGTCTCTATATCTAGTCTAGCTGGTGAGTGCGCAGCAGAAAAAAAAAACTTTTGCAGTTCTAGTCTATGGACATGTTTACAACATATGGTCATATTAAGAAGCCAAAATAAAATCACCGATTTTTTAATGATTTTAGACCTGGGCATGTCCCTTTAACCCCTAAAGCGCTGATTTTTTAAACATAAAATATGCAGACCGAAGTGGGGTTTTTTCAATTTTAAACTATCATAATTGTGTTAGTTAGCTCTCACCGCTTCATTTGAATACCTACAAGCATGTTATGGGTCTACGGCCATTAGAAAATATTTTTACTCTTTCGTGCGGGGATATACTTTAGTTGTCAGATTCTGACGTCTACCGACGTCAGAATCTGACAACTAAAGTATATCCCCGCACTGTAAGAGTTAATATGGAGAACTACCTTAATATGATTGCCCAATCAATATAAGTATACACCAGGACCCATTATATTATTAGTGTCAATCGAGTACACTCCTTGTAACCTTTGGCTGTGGCTTCATTCATGTGTGTCTAAGAATGATAAGAGCCCATATATGACCTCTTGAAAAGTTGCATAATGGAGTGGTCACCACATAGAGGTCAGCGTATTTAATGGGGATTAATTACCTTACAGGTCGCAATACTGTCACATAGCCATTGCGTGCTGTGTCTGCTTAGAAAGACGCTACGAAATATATGTTGATAGGATATATGCTAATATTATATAGTAAATATTATAATAATAAGCTGACGTATATTTTCAGTTTGAATAGATTTATCTACAAATCTGAAATCGATTTCAGAGCGCCAATCTTAATGGATAGGGCCTACCTGTGTGAGCTCATACATGAAGTCTTGTACTGAATATGCTGATAGTGTCTCTTCATTTATTGATGTGTGTACATGTATAACCGACTTCCTTGGTGTAAGTTTGACTTGCAAGGTGAATGTTTAAGTAAAAAAGACGTCGCCCAAGCTGTTTACCTTTGCAATTCAAGGCAGTACTTTTGAAAGGTAAGCGGCATTCATGACAAAATAGTAAAAATCCTTGCATTTGGTGTTTAAAATTATATCAATTTGTTTTCATGTTCGACCTATTTAATTAGGAATCACTGTGGGAGCTGCCCAAGGGTCAGGTTAAGAAGTACATAAATATATTGCCATAGGTAGTTATCATGGTCATTGCCTTTTGATTTTTCATACACATACGTTATTGTATACGCCCTAATGTCAACAATCATGATAATATGTCGGTCTACATGTATTGATTACGGCATGATAGATGAACAAATGAGTCTCACGTGACGACATGCTAATTATCCCAGCTCAGTGTGAAGTCGCTGAGAAGAATATTAATTCATTTTCGAGCATGTTTGCACACTATCTGCACTGTCAGTCAATTATTTATGCATGTTTTAGTGTACCGCTGGTGGCTTAAAGGACAGATGATTGATGAAAGATGAGGTGCCACATCAAGAGATGTTTCAATTGGCTGATGCTAAGCTGGGTTGTTCTATTTATTTATCTGTTCCTTTTCTCTCCTCGCAAATCTTTTCTAAACGAAACAGCTTTGCCCAGGATGGAGGTGTCTGGCGCACTTCATGATAATCCTAACGACCCTGCTGGTGTGTTGTCATCAGCGGGGCATAATGGTGACCGTATCTTAGAACAGCTGAATCTAAGAATTCCACGTCCTACGAAGGTGCTTGAGATCAAAGTGTACCCTCATGTACCCAGTGATACCTTGGAGGGAGGTGAACAGTTCATTAAGGATCAGTGTAATGTTAAGGCTTGTAAATTGAGCTCATTGACAGAGGCAGGTGGAGGTGATGTGGTGCTATGGCGAGAGATTATAGATGAGGATTATTTTCACTTGGGAGATACCAGTGGTCAGTTATGGGGCATGTTTATGTTGGAGTCACCCATTACCCTGGCGCTGGATATGAGCTTACCCAAGGTGAACTTTACTGTCACTTATCGAAGTGACTCCACAATAGTAGAGCCTTACGGTCGTTTTGTCACTTTTGAAAACAGTACCGTGCTACCGGAACACAGCAAAATTAACTACGCCAGAGGCAAATCAAAACTTGTGGCTGTCTTTGTTTCAAATTGTTTCCCTTCGAATAAAAGAGATCACTACATACGAGAGCTACAACAGCACATTGATGTACATGTTTATGGATACTGTGGTAATTACACTTGTGACAGAAATGATAGAGATGGCTGCTTTAATATGTTGAAAAAAGACTACAAATTTTATTTGGCTTTCGAAAATGCGAATTGTAGAGATTATATAACAGAGAAAATGTACTGGAACGCCTTCTGGTAAGTAGTATTATAATTTATATTATGAAATAACCAATATTATATTACTAATATTAACCTTTTCACTACCATACATGACGGAAATTTCCGTCGTCATTCATCAATGAACGTAACCATAAAATGACACAAATTTTCGTCAAATATATACTACATTTATGTATTTTTCGTCATTTGAAGCTGGAAATTGCGTTAGCAATTCCAGCTTCAAATGACGAAAAATAGAACTCCTACACCAGTATATCTGGATCCTGGCATGCACTCCGGCCTGGAAGTCAAAGGGTTAAAGACGTACCGAACAGTTTTAGTATGTAATCGCTAATTATTAATACTACAACATTTTAAGTAATTGCTGGTCATATTAATATGTTGTATAATACCTGTGTAGCCGTGTCAACGTACCCCCCATTCAGCATACTGGGGTACGTTGAAACCATTGTAAAATCGTTTTGGCGGCGATATTAATCAAAATAAATCTCAATAATAAAAAAATCAGGCCATATACATGTAGACAATTGCATAGTCTGATTACTTCGAAGTGGGTACCATTAAGCTCCCTGGTCATCTGCATTAACCCCTTAAACTCCAGCGTTATCTGCATTAACGCCTTAAGTTCAATTTGCTTCTGTAGATATACTAACACATTTAATCTTGCCATCACTTGTGTTATGCGATACGAAAACCACATATTTGCAGTCCAGATCACCCACAGTCACTTTGAAAAGAAAAAAACATTTTTCAAATTTAGCGGTAAAAATTAACGGGTATGTCCACAAAAATGGCCACAGCTCCGATTCGCAATATTTGAGGCAAAGCAGACCAGTCAATTATGTGACGCTAGTTGCCATATAAATTAAATTGTGACATGGAGATTTAAGTGTTTCAAGACCTCGCCAAACTATTTTTCTGTTTGTTTCCAGAGGGGTCAAATGGTTATATAAAGATTAAAGTGTTTGGAAACCTCGCGCTAACAGTTTTCTCGTTAGTTAACATAGATATTAAAGAGTTGTATAAAGATGGAACTGCTTTCAAACCTTTTCTTAGCATTTTTTCGGTTAGCTGCCCCAGAGATGAAAGGGTTATACTTATGTTGATCAAATTGTCTCTAAAAATGTCCCGATTGCATGTGATAAAAATATTAAAAATAATTTATTTGTTATCATTGAAAGTTAACCGGTAAAATTGAGGGGGTAATTTGACACTAGAGGGGGTATAACTTGAAACTAATTTCAGATTACCCCCCGGGGGTAATCTGAAAAGGGGGGGGGGTAATCGAAAACTGTTACACCGGTATAGTTTGTTCTAAGCATAGTAACACAAAATAGACACAATATATACACTCAATATAATGGAGTATTAATCGGAACCGTGTGGAGATCCTCATTATCTTTTTCTTAGTTGCTAGCAGCAAATGACTGCCTGGTGAAGTGACCAAGTCGGCATGTTGAATGTGAAGCACCCCCACAATCTCACTGGACATGGAGCTCCGCCTAGTGAATATAACATTAAATGAAAAATTAAAGACGCATTCTTCTATTCTACAAATTGTCCACAATTGGTCCACTTCCTACATAATAAAAAAACATTATCAACGACTCCCGTCGCCAGGTCCAAGATGAAAATCACCAGTATACTATTTCTGAAATAAAATAGTGAGTATTGTGACCCTACCCCTGTCCACTACTTCCTAAGCAAAAAAAATTAGGATAAACTACTATAGTAATCATGACAATAATTTCATTGTCCTTGGTGACAGCGTGCATCATTATTTAAAGCAAAAGTCACTCTAAATCTGTCACTTTTGCGATGCATGCTTTTCGCTAATTACTCACACAATTTTATTCCGAATGTCATGAAATTTGACAAATATTATTTTCTAGTCTAACGGCAACTTCCCTCAAAATTTCAAGAAAAAATATTATGTAGTTTAAAAGTTAGACCATTTGACATGTAGTGAATTTCGAATTATGACGCTCCTCTATGAACCCATTGATTTTTATCAGCTTTAATCTCATTATTCTACTACATGTCAAATGGTCTAACTTTTTCAAAGCTCAATCAAATTTTACAAAATTTTCAGGGTAGGCGCCGGAATACTTGCAAAGAGTGCTTGCAAAATTTCATGGGAATTGATCGAGAATTTACCATGTTTACTGAATAATCAGCGAAAAACACCCAACGCTGGTGGAAGTTGACTGCGACTGTAGTCAAAACATAAAAGTGTATTTTATAGAATATAACATTCTATACAATATATTTACATGTGATGAAAAAATATGTTTTTTATATCGTAAAAAAAGTATAATAATATACAGATCAAGTGAGTAATGACCAACATTTGGAAAGTTATTATTAGAAAATTATAGTAAATTACATAACTCCTTCACTTTCAAAATGAGACTTTTCTTCAATGAAATTGTCAGATACAATGTTATAAAACAGACATAATACTGATTAGATTGTGGGAAGTCAATCATTACCTGAATATTAGTGGAGCATGATGATGAGACATTGGGTATATCAGTTTGTGACTTAGCAAATGAATAATAAAATATATTATAAATGGGTTTTGCGATATCAACAACAATAACTATTGTTAAATTTCCAAAAGCTTCTAATGATTTACTTAATAAAGTTTAATTAAAAAGAAAATACATATCTTTGTCAATTGAAATAAACTGTAAAGCTGTCTAAGGGAACTAAAAAAATGCAGACTAATGGATCATTTTACATTCAATTAATAAGCCATTTGTTGTTGAATTAGACGAATTATCTGTCATTGGTGTAAAGAGGTTAGGGTCAATATAATAACTGAGGGTCTTTGGCGTATAATACATGAGCTGATTTGAGCCTCGTCCTGTGAGACGTAGGCCTTGTCAGGACTTAAATCGTACAAAAACCTCATATCACAGAATACATAATTTTATTATTGTATGTTTTTCTATTCTTATTTCATATTTATCAGGAATGATGTAGTGCCTGTCGTAATGGGAGCCAGTCTACAATCCGTTGTTAAGGCAGCTCCACCCGAGTCCTTCATACACGTGGATCACTTCTCATCTCCCAAACTCCTGGCACGTCACCTCAAGATGCTGGATAGAAATGACGAAAAGTACAACGAGTATTTTCGGTGGAAAGGTACGGGGGAATTTATAAACACTAAGCTTTGGTGTCGTTTATGCGCCATGTCACATTATATGCAGACGTATCCGGACGAGCCACGTGATCTGGTGTCCTGGTGGAAGGGTCCAGAAGAGTCACAAGCGTGTGTTCCTGCTCATCCTAATAATACATGGCAGAGCTGGAAGCATTATAAAGGAGGTCAACTCTAGAAAACTAAGTATCTGAGGCATGGACTGAACCTTTCTAACTGATATTATCGTCTCACCACACATAATACCCGTCCCATAGACTTACATGTATTATGACCCATACGCCCAGGCCTCCCAGCACTCCTAAAATGAGGAAATGTAAATAACCCTATATATCATTTTAACCATCCTGCTGTTCTCTTTCAAAATACAAAATAAAAAAGGTATGTGAATCTGCTTGCTTTTCTGCTATTTTAGCCTAGAATAAGCTCTTGCCCCACTCTCCCCCGGGCGACCTAGAAAAAAATTGACCTCGTTTTTTAGAAGAGCCTTGTTACAGCCAGCGCAAGGACTTCCTGTTAGATCTATCTTGTATGATTTCGATGCTTCTGCTACAGCAAAACATCACAGAATCGATTTAAATTGGTATCAAAATGATATTTTTGTAATAATCATCACAAGAGCTGCTGCAAAGAGCCACAATTTTTTAAAAGAGACTAGCTTTCTTATTCTTAAACTTTATAATGATATGCGCGAATGAATTTGTGTGGTGAGACCTTAAGGGAAATAAACGTTTTTATGGAATATTTTTTTTCAAGTGATCTGGAAAATACATTCTATTCTGAAATCGAAAAAGAAAACCTTGTCCAATTCTGATGAGCAGAAGGCACACAAACGCAAAATGAAATTCCCCTGTTTTTTACTAGATCTTGAGAAATGGCCCGTTTTTCGATATTTCAACATAATTTTCCATTTTCATGAAGCATCTGTATGGAATTGTCTATTTTTTCAGAGACTCGTCTTGAAATTAGACAATGAATGATTTTATTTCTTCAGAATAGTGATGTACGGACATTATACACACAAACAAAAGAGGTATAAATACCAAAGGACAAGAAAAGCAATGCGGGGAAGTGGAAGAACCAAGTTGAACTTACGACTGTTTCAGTGCTATATGGACGAATGCTTGGTATATGGGCCATAATTGAACATTATCAAATTAGTTTCGTTAAATTCGCTAGAAAACATAGCTATATTATATTTTTTCGCTGAATTGCCTGCCTGGTAATAATAAATGAGCGAAATTAATGGTCTAGTAGCAATAAAACATCCCACAGGCGCGAAAATGTGTTTTCTGGAACTATGGCCTTAACGTCTCACCACACATAATACCCGTCCCATAGACTTACATGTATTATGACCCATACGCCCAGGCCTCCCAGCACTCCTAAAATGGGGAAATGTAAATAACCCTATATATCATTTTAACCATCCTGCTGTTCTCTTTCAAAATACAAAATAAAAAAGGTATGTGAATCTGCTTGCTTTTCTGCTATTTTAGCCTAGAATAAGCTCTTGCCCCACTCTCCCCCGGGCGACCTAGAAAAAAATTGACCTCGTTTTTTAGAAGAGCCTTGTTACAGCCAGCGCAAGGACTTCCTGTTAGATCTATCTTGTATGATTTCGATGCTTCTGCTACAGCAAAACATCACAGAATCGATTTAAATTGGTATCAAAATGATATTTTTGTAATAATCATCACAAGAGCTGCTGCAAAGAGCCACAATTTTTTAAAAGAGACTAGCTTTCTTATTCTTAAACTTTATAATGATATGCGCGAATGAATTTGTGTGGTGAGACCTTAAGGGAAATAAACATTTTTATGGAATATTTTTTTTCAAGTGATCTGGAAAATACATTCTATTCTGAAATCGAAAAAGAAAACCTTGTCCAATTCTGATGAGCAGAAGGCACACAAACGCAAAATGAAATTCCCCTGTTTTTTACTAGATCTTGAGAAATGGCCCGTTTTTCGATATTTCAACATAATTTTCCATTTTCATGAAGCATCTGTATGGAATTGTCTATTTTTTCAGAGACTCGTCTTGAAATTAGACAATGAATGATTTTATTTCTTCAGAATAGTGATGTACGGACATTATACACACAAACAAAAGAGGTATAAATACCAAAGGACAAGAAAAGCAATGCGGGGAAGTGGAAGAACCAAGTTGAACTTACAACTGTTTCAGTGCTATATGGACGAATGCTTGGTATATGGGCCATAATTGAACATTATCAAATTAGTTTCGTTAAATTCGCTAGAAAACATAGCTATATTATATTTTTTCGCTGAATTGCCTGCCTGGTAATAATAAATGAGCAAAATTAATGGTCTAGTAGCAATAAAACATCCCACAGGCGCGAAAATGTGTTTTCTGGAACTATGGCCTTAACGTCTCACCACACATAATACCCGTCCCATAGACTTACATGTATTATGACCCATACGCCCAGGCCTCCCAGCACTCCTAAAATGGGGAAATGTAAATAACCCTATATATCATTTTAACCATCCTGCTGTTCTCTTTCAAAATACAAAATAAAAAAGGTATGTGAATCTGCTTGCTTTTCTGCTATTTTAGCCTAGAATAAGCTCTTGCCCCACTCTCCCCCGGGCGACCTAGAAAAACATTGACCTCGTTTTTTAGAAGAGCCTTGTTACAGCCAGCGCAAGGACTTCCTGCTAGATCTATCTTGTATGATTTCGATGCTTCTGCTACAGCAAAACATCACAGAATCGATTTAAATTGGTATCAAAATGATATTTTCGTAATAATCATCACAAGAGCTGCTGCAAAGAGCCACAATTTTTTAAAAGAGACTAGCTTTCTTATTCTTAAACTTTATAATGATATGCGCGAATGAATTTGTGTGGTGAGACCTTAAGGGAAATAAACGTTTTTATGGAATATTTTTTTTCAAGTGATCTGGAAAATACATTCTATTCTGAAATCGAAAAAGAAAACCTTGTCCAATTCTGATGAGCAGAAGGCACACAAACGCAAAATGAAATTCCCCTGTTTTTTACTAGATCTTGAGAAATGGCCCGTTTTTCGATATTTCAACATAATTTTCCATTTTCATGAAGCATCTGTATGGAATTGTCTATTTTTTCAGAGACTCGTCTTGAAATTAGACAATGAATGATTTTATTTCTTCAGAATAGTGATGTACGGACATTATACACACAAACAAAAGAGGTATAAATACCAAAGGACAAGAAAAGCAATGCGGGGAAGTGGAAGAACCAAGTTGAACTTACGACTGTTTCAGTGCTATATGGACGAATGCTTGGTATATGGGCCATAATTGAACATTATCAAATTAGTTTCGTTAAATTCGCTAGAAAACATAGCTATATTATATTTTTTCGCTGAATTGCCTGCCTGGTAATAATAAATGAGCGAAATTAATGGTCTAGTAGCAATAAAACATCCCACAGGCGCGAAAATGTGTTTTCTGGAACTATGGCCTTAAGGGAAATAAACGTTTTTATGGAATATTTTTTTTCAAGTGATCTGGAAAATACATTCTATTCTGAAATCGAAAAAGAAAACCTTGTCCAATTCTGATGAGCAGAAGGCACACAAACTCAAAATGAAATTCCCCTGTTTTTTACTAGATCTTGAGAAATGGCCCGTTTTTCGATATTTCAACATAATTTTCCATTTTCATGAAGCATCTGTATGGAATTGTCTATTTTTTCAGAGACTCGTCTTGAAATTAGACAATGAATGATTTTATTTCTTCAGAATAATGATGTACGGACATTATACACACAAACAAAAGAGGTATAAATACCAAAGGACAAGAAAAGCAATGCGGGGAAGTGGAAGAACCAAGTTGAACTTACGACTGTTTCAGTGCTATATGGACGAATGCTTGGTATATGGGCCATAATTGAACATTATCAAATTAGTTTCGTTAAATTCGCTAGAAAACATAGCTATATTATATTTTTTCGCTGAATTGCCTGCCTGGTAATAATAAATGAGCAAAATTAATGGTCTAGTAGCAATAAAACATCCCACAGGCGCGAAAATGTGTTTTCTGGAACTATGGCCTTAACGTCTCACCACACATAATACCCGTCCCATAGACTTACATGTATTATGACCCATACGCCTAGGCCTCCCAGCACTCCTAAAATGGGGAAATGTAAATAACCCTATATATCATTTTAACCATCCTGCTGTTCTCTTTCAAAATACAAAATAAAAAAGGTATGTGAATCTGCTTGCTTTTCTGCTATTTTAGCCTAGAATAAGCTCTTGCCCCACTCTCCCCCGGGCGACCTAGAAAAAAATTGACCTCGTTTTTTAGAAGAGCCTTGTTACAGCCAGCGCAAGGACTTCCTGTTAGATCTATCTTGTATGATTTCGATGCTTCTGCTACAGCAAAACATCACAGAATCGATTTAAATTGGTATCAAAATGATATTTTTGTAATAATCATCACAAGAGCTGCTGCAAAGAGCCACAATTTTTTAAAAGAGACTAGCTTTCTTATTCTTAAACTTTATAATGATATGCGCGAATGAATTTGTGTGGTGAGACCTTAAGGGAAATAAACGTTTTTATGGAATATTTTTTTTCAAGTGATCTGGAAAATACATTCTATTCTGAAATCGAAAAAGAAAACCTTGTCCAATTCTGATGAGCAGAAGGCACACAAACGCAAAATGAAATTCCCCTGTTTTTTACTAGATCTTGAGAAATGGCCCGTTTTTCGATATTTCAACATAATTTTCCATTTTCATGAAGCATCTGTATGGAATTGTCTATTTTTTCAGAGACTCGTCTTGAAATTAGACAATGAATGATTTTATTTCTTCAGAATAGTGATGTACGGACATTATACACACAAACAAAAGAGGTATAAATACCAAAGGACAAGAAAAGCAATGCGGGGAAGTGGAAGAACCAAGTTGAACTTACGACTGTTTCAGTGCTATATGGACGAATGCTTGGTATATGGGCCATAATTGAACATTATCAAACTAGTTTCGTTAAATTCGCTAGAAAACATAGCTATATTATATTTTTTCGCTGAATTGCCTGCCTGGTGATAATAAATGAGCAAAATTAATGGTCTAGTAGCAATAAAACATCCCACAGGCGCGAAAATGTGTTTTCTGGAACTATGGCCTTAACGTCTCACCACACATAATACCCGTCCCATAGACTTACATGTATTATGACCCATACGCCCAGGCCTCCCAGCACTCCTAAAATGGGGAAATGTAAATAACCCTATATATCATTTTAACCATCCTGCTGTTCTCTTTCAAAATACAAAATAAAAAAGGTATGTGAATCTGCTTGCTTTTCTGCTATTTTAGCCTAGAATAAGCTCTTGCCCCACTCTCCCCCGGGCGACCTAGAAAAAAATTGACCTCGTTTTTTAGAAGAGCCTTGTTACAGCCAGCGCAAGGACTTCCTGTTAGATCTATCTTGTATGATTTCGATGCTTCTGCTACAGCAAAACATCACAGAATCGATTTAAATTGGTATCAAAATGATATTTTTGTAATAATCACCACAAGAGCTGCTGCAAAGAGCCACAATTTTTTAAAAGAGACTAGCTTTCTTATTCTTAAACTTTATAATGATATGCGCGAATGAATTTGTGTGGTGAGACCTTATACTAGTATTCGAATATTTCAGGGTTTTAATAACACTTTTGTAATACAATTTCTTCATCACATTAAATAGAGTTTAACTACAGTTTACAAATAATAAATACTTATTTTATTGGAAGCATGGATAATATATTATTTTTGTCACATTTATCGGGCTTGTGTTATTTTGGGTGGGTGAGTGGGTGGCTTTTGGTGGGTGAGTAGGCACAGGAGGCAGGCATGCAGGGATAATAGAGTAGCGTGGGGATATGGTATCATGGCATGGCATGGTATGGCATGGCATGGCGTGGCGTGGCATGGCATGGCATGGCATGGCATGGCATGGCATGGCATGGCATGGCATGGCATGGCATGGCATGGCATGGCATGGCATGGCATGGCATGGCATGGCATGGCATGGCATGGCATGGCATGGCATGGCATGGCATGGCATGGCATGGCATGGCGGGGTGGGTAGGGTAGGGTAGGGTAGGGTAGGGTAGGGTAGGGTAGGGTAGGGTAGGGTAGGGTAGGGTAGGGTAGGGTAGGGTAGGGTAGGGTAGGGTAGGGTAGGGTAGGGTAGGGTAGGGTAGGGTAGGGTAGGGTAGGGTAGGGTAGGGTAGGGTAGGGTAGGGTAGGGTAGGGTAGGGTAGGGTAGGGTAGGGTAGGGTAGGGTAGGGTAGGGTAGGGTAGGGTAGGGTAGGGTAGGGTAGGGTAGGGTAGGGTAGGGTAGGGTAGGGTAGGGTAGGGTAGGGTAGGGTAGGGTAGGGTAGGGTAGGGTAGGGTAGGGTAGGGTAGGGTAGGGTAGGGTGGTCATATTTGACGAGTGAAGAAGAATACTTATATATTTCACCACAAAATACACAATATAAAAGATTCATAATCAAAATAATCACTACAGGATAATGATAAAAAATTTTTTTTGAAATTATGCGAAAAGCTTGGGGAAGGATGAGAGAATTGCATATGTTAAGTAATGTGCTTTCGGAGAGTTCATATTTTAATTTGCTTATTATGCCCATGGTTTTAGAGATTGTATTTGCTATTTTTGTTGTATGTTGTTTCATATTTAGATTCTTGTTTAGCATAAGTCCTCAGTAATTAAATTCGTCGACAGATTCAATGTTTGTGTTATTGATTGTCAATTTTGAGATTTCGACGCGCTTTTGTGGTTTGTTAAAAAACATATATTTTGATTTTTGTAAATTCAAGGAGAGCTTGTTTGAGATTAACCAGTGACTGAATTTCTGCAGCTCCATGTTTATAATGTTATTGCTGAATGTATGATAGTTGTGGTGTTTAAAATCAGATAAGTTTGCAATCAAGGTCACACCGTCGGCATAAACTATAGTTTTAAATATGTTTCTAGCTTTTGTGAAGTCATTTATATAAATGATAAACAAAAGAGGACCTAATATTGAGCCTGGTGGGACTCTTGTTGAAATAAATATATAAAAGAAAATTTAATATTATGTATTTGTACACATTGTTGTCTATTTGATAAGTATTGTTTTGTTCGGTCTAAGGCACATTCTTGAATACCGTAATATTTAGGTCTTTTTAATAAAATGGATTGGTCTAGCGTGTCAAATGCCTTACATAGATCTAAGTACATTGTTATGGGAGTATGTTCTAGTTCCATGCGATTTATAATAAAATCAACAACATTCAACGCAGCTAGTTCTGTAGAGTGTTTTTTTGCGGAAGCCATACTACTGACACTCATGATACAAATTATTAAAAACAAAACTCAAAAACTTTTGATAATGCTGGTAAAAGATAAATACGACGACAATTTTCGATAACTGTAATGTCACCTTTTTTGAAGGGACTGGCCCGGGCTAAAATCATAAAAAAATCGGTGATTTTATTTTGGGTTCTTAATATGACCATATGATGTAAACATGTCCAAAGACTAGAACTGCAATTTTTTTTAATTTTTGTGCTGCGCATTCACCAGTTAGGCTAGATATAGAGACGAAATTCCTGATTTCTAATTATTGACAACCATGTCAAAAGTAGGAAATGCGGGAATTCCGTCTCTATATCTAGCCTACCTGGTGAATGCGCAGCATAAAAATTATAAAAATTTGCAGTTCTAGTATATGTACATGTTTACATCATATGGTCATCAATTCCACAGCTCTTTTTTGTCGATAAATTGTCAAAATGTTGGATATTGTATTTTCACTAACGAGTTCAAAGGAGAAATGATACGAAGTAGGATTATTGAAAAACTATATATATGACTTATAACTTGGATCTTTTATATTTGATGCTAGATCAGGGCCGATATTTACAAAATATTTATTACATGACTTTGTGGAGTGACCCGAAATATTTGTAATGTTAATATTTCAGATTTTTAAATAAAAAAATTCAGCAATTGTACACAAATATTAGGTTGAGACGGGCAAACAATCGACCAGAAAGACATATAGGTAAGCGAGTGTGAAAGTATATGTATGTGATCGGGCAGGCCGACAAAAGGCCTTATAATTTGTTGTGACTAAAATAGTACCATAAATATTATAAATATTTCCTGTGTTTCAGGAAGAACAATTATTAATTTATACATACAGCGGGCGCAATTGTATTATATTGTCTCTATCTCAATAAATGATTTAGAACAATGCAGTTGCTATTGAAGAGACCCCTGGTGAGTATGAATGTAACAGCTTTGGAATTTCTTTTTTTACGCTATTGAAGCCACACAGATTTTTGCAGTTGTTAGCTTTCTTTTTATTGGTAGACCCGAATAATGTCTTCATTTTCAGATAGTATCTGAGTTGCTATTTTTTATTCAGACTTTTGTTCAGTTAGTTTCGTCACCTTCATGTTATGAGGTTATATATGCGGTTTTAAGTCAGTGTCAAACCACACAAAATGACAGAAAATTTACGGCGACCATCTTGGATATGCACAGTAGCCGATTTTCAAGCAAGAGTGGTCAGAAGGAAAACATAATGATTGATGAATATGAGCGACTATAGAGCATTTACGTAGTCAAATTGTTGAATAATAATAATAACTAGACAGTATGTCAGACACAGCGAACTTCCGCCGATAATAATGATTGTAATCCGGGTCCTGATTTTCTCCAAAATTTAACAGATTGGTCTTTGATACAACTCTGGTAAAAAACTCCATGCAAACCTGTGCCATCCGGATCGGATTCGTTTGGTAAAACGGATCCTAGATGATGATGACTAATATTTTCCATTTAAATTTTAGTAATCAATTTATTACAGTTTGATTGCCTTCTGGTTTTATTCAGATAACCTGAATTCTCATTATCAAAAAAGTCCTGTTCAGCAAAGTATATGTACATTTAGAAATTTTACATGATAATACATCGATAAATACTTTTTGTGCATATCCAATTGTGTTCTTTCATACAAAACACATAAATATCGATACCAATGACTCATACCATACTTATAGTATGCTAGAAAAACAGTATGCACTGATTACAAGATTTCACGTTCGGTCATAGTGGTCATTTTGGAAATGTGATTTTCCGGTCAGTTCCTCATCGGAATTTTTTTTTTCAAAGCAAGTTGGCCGGCCTACATATTCTAAAAATGCTAATAAACACTTTTGCCATTCACTTTGCATTACCAAACTATCAGATGTCTTGGACAAAAACAAACAAACAAACAAACAAACAAACAAACAAACAAACAAACAAACAAACAAACAAACAAACAAACAAACAAACAAACAAACAAACAAACAAACAAACAAACAAACAAACAAACAAACAAACAAACAAACAAACAAACAAACAAACAAACAAACAAACAAACAAACAAACAAACAAACAAACAAACAAACAAACAAACAAACAAACAAACAAACAAACAGCAAAAACCCGCAATATTGATACTACATGTATTTTGAATTATATTTTGTTGATATTTTGGGTGAAAACTTGTCCTTTTGGTAGGTAGTCGAAACTATGTTTTTGTAATAATAACATCACTCGTACCCGAGATGGAGGCATCTTCGGAGCCATCTAGTTCTTCAACATTTTCAAGGATATCTTATGGATATTGACTGGTAGTTTATTGGAGCCTGCGTGTATTGATAACTGCATGTATTGATAATAACGAATTCAATAAATAATTTATGATACTGTTTAAAAATTTGCCTCAAATGCCTTTTTGTGTAGAGGGACACACTCCCCCTCTTAATCAGCTAACATCTGTATCCTTCACAAACTGCAGCAAACAAATGTTTTGTTTTCGTTCGAGCACCGTAAATATTTTATTTTGGCTCATAGATCATTTTGATCACATAAATAGTTATAATGTATAATTCGGGGGGAATTTTGTGCTTTTATCCATATCCACCAGAAAACAATAATTTCGTTAACCCTTACAGCGCGGGGACCGACTTTAGTCGTCAGAATCTGACGTCTGTAGACGTCAGATTCTGATGTCTAAAGTCGATCACCGCACTGTAAGAGTAAAACATATTTCTAATTGCCGTAGACCCATAACATAGGTATTCAAATGAATCAGAAAGAGTTGACGAAGACATTTATGATGATATCAAATTGAAATAAACCCTTCGACCTCCCAGGTTTTTATAAACAAATTCGACGCTTTAAGGGTTAAGCTACCTATAATACTAAGTTGACTGGTCGACGCCATGGACGACGGTCCAGCATTAACCCTGACAACGCTGAAATATTTTTGTATGAACCATGGAGACCAAATGGCATTCTCAATTTAAAATCATCATAAATGTCTTAGTTAGCTCTTTCTTGGTTATACCCATGTTATCAGGTTATGGGTCTACGGCTACTATAAATGTGTAATTCTTTCAGTGTGGTGATCGACATAAGACGTCAGAATCCAACGTTTATAGACGTCAGATTCTGACGTCTAAAATCGGGCCCCACGCTGAAAGAGTTAAATCACATTGGCTCAGAGTATAGATTGTCGACATAAGAGCTTTTTAGTACATTATATTCATCAGTATTTTAACAGATTAAAACCAGCTCAAATGAGGCAGAAAGTTTGTCAAAATCAATCAGGTAAGCATGGTAAGTCCCTAATTGTTTTTTACGGCACTATATGTATATTTGAGAGCATGCTTCAATGCTTTCTCTGAAAGAACATCCAGTGACGGCAAGCTGACAATCATAGAAGAAAGTCACATAGTCTCGTTCAGCTTTGTTGACTCGTCAGCTTGCCAAATGTGTTGCTCCGCAAAGCCAAAAGACAGCATCTGCTTAAATTAATTGTAAAGTAAACAGAGACTGCCTGTTGGCATTGCGCGGCAGTGTGGTGGTGGTATAAGGTAAACACGACAGTGCATGTTTTCTTTAAATTATCCCGGAAAGCAGCGCTAATGTCTGTTCTGTTTGGCTGACTGTTTCTATTATCTGATTATTGAGTTATTGATACCGGTGGTATCTGCCAACCCATTATGCGAGGTCACATGCGATCTTTATATATTTACCCATTATTCACACCTGCTTTGTACATGCGGTTTTTATATATTTACCCGTTATTCACACCCTGTTCTGTATATGCGGTCTTTATATATTTACACATTATTCACACCCTGTTCTGTATATGCGGTCTTTATATATTTACCCATTATTCACATCCTGTTCTGTACATGCGGTCTTTATATATTTACACATTATTCACACTCTGCTCTGTATATGCGGTCTTTATATATTTACCCATTATTCACACCCTGCTCTTATGCGGTCTTTATAGATTCACCCATTATTCACATCCTTCTCTGTATATGCGGTCTTAATAATTATCTTTACCCATTATTCAGGGGTTATCCTAGCCCAGTTTAACCTACATGTGCACTAAGGTGGTCTAAAACCCCATTGATTTTCTTTACCCATTATTCACGCCCTACTATGTATATGCAACTCACCGACTGCCACACATACATAGGAAGTATAGTACTTTTCATGAAATAATAACATTGTTTTCAATCGACTTCTCATTTGACTAGGAAACTAGTAAGAATAAGTGTTATTCTCGAACAAACGGCTGTGTGTGGTTTTCCGTTATATTATTTAAATCTAAAAAAAAAAAATTAATTGAAACATAAAATTAAATAACCCAAATGTTTTCTTATTATTTCACACAATAGAAGAGTTGTTAAGGCAATTCTGATATTGTGATCGTGGAGTGTGGATTTATGGATTCGCATGACTTCTAAATATATATATTTGTTGTTGTACAACACACTGGGGGCGGAGGTCAACACAGTTTCCCTTTTTAGCTCCACGTGTCTAAATCCACTTAATTTCCAATCAGCGATCGCACTTTCCAATTACATATCTGGTGATATTTAAATCCTCGTCATTCATTCCTCTTTGGCAAACACAGACAGACTAACAACACGTTATCTCTCTTATGTGTTTGTGGTGCAGTGACTGAGAATAGTTGTCGAAATAAAATTCTGAATTGGTATGCTGCTGATCACTGGTAATGGGTATGATATGAGTATGGTATGCAAATGTTGTGACCTGTTTCCTGACAGCCAGCTGAAAATCCAAGTACTAGTTTTAAAGATAAAACCACCAACCCACCAAATAAACGTTGTTGAACGCAGTGGAACCAAACTACATAAATGTACACTGTATGTACCTGAAAAATCACATTTGGCATTATTACAATATACGTAGGTGGTCATGGTGGTGGGGACGTCTTTATCAGAAACCTAGAACAAGTATTCAACGATATACGCGAACATATCGCATTTAAAAGCAAACACAGCGTTGACGTACTGAACACCATCAAAACAAGCAACTTAGGTTATTATCTTAAATAAGCATTATCTTTGTCACACTATAACTTGGTTTGTGCAGCTCGATTATTGAAAATGTTCCATATTAGAAAACGTGATCATTTTTGTTCACAAGAGAACCACATCCAGTATCCCTTCCAGTTAATATCGCCGTAGACCCAGAAACATTGCTATCAAATGAAGCGTAATGAGCTAGGTAAGTCATCTAAGACGATTTTAAATTAAAAAAAACATTTAGTCTCCATGGTGTATAGAAAAATATTTCAGAGTTTTGAGGGTCAGGCTGACTGTCATACCACTATGGGCACCACTATACGTACCCGAGATGGAGGCATCTTCGGAGCCATCTAGTTCTTCAACATTTTCAAGGATATCTTATGGATTTTGACTGGTAGTTTATTGTAGCCTGCGTGTATTGATAACTGCATGTATTGATAATAACGAATTCAATAAATAAACTTATGATACTGTTTAAAAATTTGCCCTCAAATGCCTTTTTGTGTAGAGGGACACACCCCCCCCCCCCCTCTTACTGAGCTAACACCTGTATCCTTCACAAACTGCAGCAAACAAATGTTTTGTTTTCGTTCGAGCACCGTAAATATTTTATTTTGGCTCATAGATCATTTTGATCACATAAATAGTTATAATGGATAATTCGGGGGAATTTTGTGCTTTTATCCATATCCACCAGAAAACAATAATTTCGTTAACCCTTACAGCGCGGGGACCGACTTTAGTCGTCAGAATCGATTCTGATGTCTAAAGTCGATCCCCGTACTGTAAGAAGTAAAACATATTTATAATTGCCGTAGACCCATAACATAGGTATTCAACTGAATCAGAAAGAGTTGACGAAGACATTTATGATGATATCAAATTGAAATAAACCCTTCGATCTCCTAGGTTTTTATAAACAAATTCAGCGCTTTAAGGGTTAAGCTACCTATAATACTAAGTTGACTGGTCGACGCCATGGACGACGTTCCAGCATTAACCCTGACAACGCTGAAATTTATTTGTATGAACCATGGAGACCAAATGGCATTCTCAATTTAAAATCATCATAAATGTCTTAGTTAGCTCTTTCTGCTTCTTGGTAATATCCATGTTATCAGGTTATGGATCTACGGCTACTATAAATGTGTAATTATTTCAATGCGGGGATCGACATAAGACGTCAGAATCTGACGTCTATAAACGTCAGATTCTGACGTCTAAAGTCGGGCCCCGCGCTGAAAGAGTTAAACCGCATTGGCTCAGCGTATAGATTGTCGACATAAGAGCTTTTTAGTACATTATATTCATCAGTATTTTAAAACCAGCTCAAACGAGGCAGAAAATTTGTCAAAATCAATCAGGTAAGCATGGTAAGTCCCTAATTGTTTTTTTACGGCACTATATGTATATTTGAGAGCATGCTTCAATGCTTTCTTTGAAAGAACATCCAGTGACGGCAAGCTGACAATCATAGAAGAAAGTCACATAGTCTCGTTCAGCTTTGTTGACTCGTCAGCTTGCCAAATGTGTTGCCCCGCAAAGCCAAAAGACAACATCTGCTTAATTGTTAAGTAAGCAGATACTGCCTTTTGGCAGTAATGGATACCGGTGGTATTTGCCAACCCATTATGTGAGGTCACATGCGATCTTTATATATTTACCCATCATTCACACCTGCTTTGTACATGCGGTTTTTATATATTCACCCGTTATTCACACCCTGTTCTGTATATGCGGTCTTTATATATTCACCCGTTATTCACACCCTGTTCTGTATATGCGGTCTTTATATATTTACCCATTATTCACACCCTGTTCTGTATATGCGGTCTTTATATATATTCACACATTATTCACACTCTGTTCTGTATATGCAGTCTTTATATATTTACCCATTATTCACTCCCTGCTATTATGCGGTCTTTATAGATTCACCCATTATTCACATCCTGCTCTGTATATGCGGTGTTTATAATTATCTTCACCCATTATTCAGGGGTTATCCTACAGTTTAACCTACATGTGCACAAAGGTGGTCTAAAACCCCATTGATTTTCATTTCCCATTATTCACGCCCTCCTATGTACAGTAAAACCTGTCCATACCGGAATGCCTTGGGGACAAACTTTTATTCCGGTTTGGACAGGTTCCGGTTTGGAGAGGGTTTTTGCTTTCGGAGGGGAACAAACATCGATAACTTGTACAATTGACATGAGAGTTATATTTCAGGATGTGTCGTCGGTAGGTCTACAAATGATATGTACAGGGATATGTGGATGTATGCAAATAAATTGATATAATAAAAGACACAATTTTTGAAAATGTTTTATTATATTAAAAAAATAAGCATATATTAATCAATGCAAACATTATTTTTTTCAAGCATGATTCATATAGTACTGCTAGTATACATAGATTAGAAAATCTAGTACCGGGTATGCATATTGTGTCCGTGATAATTTATTATTTTTTGTAATTGTGTGTCACATATTTCACACAAGGAGCGCATTTGTCATTTTATAAACATTGATTTTTCAGCTCCTTATCTAAAATAGCATTATATTCTTGTAATCGTCCGTCACACATTTCAAACACAGAACATATTTGTTAACACCGACATCAGTCCGTTTAAATATCAAAGCTGTAGTAGGAGAAGTGATTTGTGATAATTTGTCTTAGATATGTTCAATGATAATTTATTTAGAGCAAACCATTTTTCAAGCTTCATTAATTCATTACAGATAGTTACACTCGAACTCACAATGTCTTTACTTGTACAGAATAAATTTGTATCGTCTGCAAGTATTATAAATTTAAAAATATTTGATACATTTACCATATCATTTATATACAAAATAAATAATTTAGTTCCTAATATACTACCTTGTGGCACGCCACAACACATATTCATTGGGTCAGAATTTTTATTATTATAAAATACATATTGTGATCTTTCTTTCAAATAACTGTCCAACCATGCATTAGCTATACCTCTAATCCCATATCTATGCAATTTTTGTAACAGCAATGTATGATTAATAGTATCAAAAGCTTTTTTTAAATCTATTAACACACCAATTGTGCTTAGCTTATTATCTATCGACTTGTTGAGTTGTTCATGCAGATCAATCAAGGCATGAGATGTTGTTGAGTTATTTCTGAAACCATATTGACTATTTGATAGAGTATTATTTATCTCTAGAAACTTATTCTACTGATTATTAAAAAGTTTTTCCAATATCTTTGAAAATTGTGGAAGTAAAGAAACTGGTCTATAATTAGTAAAAGAATCCTTCAGTCCTGATTTAAAAATAGGAATTACCTTTGCAATTTTTATTCGATCAGGAAAAATTCCCATTTCAAAAGATATGTTAGCTATATGACTTATTGGAATGGCTAAAAAAGAAATGCATTCCTTTACCAACGCAAAATTAATGCCGGAATGATCCATGGATGTCTTATTCGGACTTGAATTTACAACTTTTAACACTTCATTTTTTTCGAAGGGTTATTCATAGTATCAAGAATTGATCCATTATTTTTTTCAATATTTTTAGCTAGCTTCGGGCCTACATTAACAAAAAAATTATTAAACACGTTAGCTATAGATTTACTATTCTTATATATTATACTATCATAATTAAACATAGTTTGTGGAGCTACTGATTTATTATTCCTTTTTATTATAACATTTATTGTACCCCAAGTTTTTTTTTAAATTTGATTTACTTTGACATAGGAGCTCATCATAATAATGTTTTTCAGCTTAGCTCAAGATAGATGTCAACGTATTCTTATATTGTTTATATTTACATTCCGATTCCACTGGCTTTTTTGATAAAAAAGATTTATGTAACATTTTTTTCTTTTTGCAAGCTTTAATTAGTGCTTTATTAATTCATGTTTTTTTAAAATGTTTTTTTATCTTTATAATCTTGGATTCATATGGGCAGTGTCTGTCTAATGAATTAAGAATTAAATCAATAAAATTATTATAGCTACCATTTACATCAATAGAATCTGTTATAAAGTCCCAGTCTGTATTCTTCACCTCCTCAATAAATTTATCCTTATTTAACATATTGCGCTTGTATGACCTAAGCGAGCTGGTGCATAACCTTTTTATAGAATTACAGCTTGTTATTATAGGGAGATGATCACTGATGTCCGTTATAACAATACCACTTTTATGTTCATAATCTAGATCATTCGTGAAAATATTATCAATTAAGGTTGATGAGTAAGCAGTAATTCTAGTGGGTTTATTTATGAGTGGTTTATATCCTAATGAAAACATTTTATTGACAAAGGTGTTTGATCATGTTGTTTACATTTTAATAAATTTATGTTGATATCCCCACATACATAAGTCTGTTGATTGTGCTTTTTCAAAAGATCTTCAATTTCTTCTGTAAAATTGTCTACACTAGTATCAGGTGGTCTACATAAACTTATTACATTTGTGACCCTATTTTTGATGATTTGATACTGATACCTATACATTCAAAATAATTATTTTCACCTGTAAACTTCTTCATAAGAACTGCATCTAGATTTGTATCCACATGTAAAGCTACACCACCTCCTCTACTTTTATTTAATGTTCTAGGCGAATTGAATATTGTGTAACCTGTGATACTAAAAGGGCTTTCCATTCATTCCTCTTTGGCAAACACAGACAGACTAACAACACGTTATCTCTCTAATGTGTTTGTGGTACAGTGACTGAGAATAGTGTTCGAAATAAAATTCTGAATTGGTGTGCTGCTAATCACTGGTAATGGGTATGAAATGAGTATGGTATGCAAATGCTTTGACCTGTTTCCTGACAGCCAGCTGAAAATCCAAGTACTAGTTTTAAAGATAAAACCAACAACCCACCAAGTGAACGTTGTTGAACATTTGGCATTATTACAATATACGTAGGTGGTCATGGTGGTGGAGACGTCTTTATCAAAAACCTAGAACAAGTATTCAACGATGTACGTGAACATATCGCATTCACAAAGCAAACACAGCGTTGACGTAATACTGAACACCATCAAAACAAGCAACTTAGGTTATTATCGTTAAATAAGCATTATCTTTGTCAATATCACACCATAACTTGGTTTGTGCAGCTCGATTATTGAAAATATTCCATATTAGAAAACGTGATCACTTTTGTTCACAAGGGAACCACATCCAGTATCCCTTCCAATTATAATCGACGTAGAACCAGAAACATTGCTATCAAATGAAGCGTAATGAGCTAGGTAAGTCATCTAAGACGATTTCAAATTAAAGAAAAACATTTAGTCTCCATGGTTTATACAAATATATTTCAGGGTTTTGAGGGTCAGGCTGACTGTCATACCACTATGGGCGGGGGCCCTAGGGTAGTGGTTAGCACCGCTGCCTTTCACGCCAGAGTTCGGGGTTCGGTTCCCGGTCTCGGCGGTTTAAAAGAAACAAAAGTGTTTCTTCCCCATCCACGTGTGAAAGTCAGTATTGTGGGGAGCCTCCGTGACCGAGAGGTAGCGTGCTCGGCCTCAGACCGCCAGGGCTCGAATTTCGAATCCTGTGTCTGGAGGACAGTGTCATCTCAATCATCTCACCATCCTCAGGAGGTTCTCCTGGCCCAGTTTAGTCTATATGTGCACAAAGGTGGCCTAAAGCTCGATTCATTTCATTTCATACCACTATGCCACTGACGATCTAACCACTATTTTGTATTTAGTGTAATAACTAAATACAAATAGCTGTTAAGGTATTTTAGTTCAAGTTCAAATAGCCATTGTTGCAGATTGAATGAAGAAATGGTCACGCATGTTCCTTTATAGCATGGAATCATTGTTGCAAGCACGATGATGGAATGTTTTTTTTTGGAATTGACGAGAAATGTTCCCACGATGAAATACAATACGTATGATACGTAAGCGGATTTAGGCCTATCGATGTACTACTGTATTGGCAGTCACAGCACTTGAACATGTTCACGTGTGCGGGTGATCGCGTGTCACTATCACTCAATCACTGCTATGCTGTCCCATAACCACAATACTTGGATGCGTGGATCTCGGCGGTTAAAGAAACAAAAAATGTTTCTTCCCCATCCACGTGTGAAAGTCAGTATTGTGGGGAGCCTCCGTGACCGAGAGGTAGCGTGCTCGGCCTCAGACCGCCAGGGCTCGAATTTCGAATTCTGTGTCTGGAGGACAGTGTCATCTCAATCATCTCACCATCATCAGGAGGTTCTCCTGGCCCAGTTTAGCCTATATGTGCACAAAGGTGGCCTAAAGCCCGATTCATTTCATTTTGGATGCGTGGAGGTAACTTAGAGATTATTTAGTGTTTTACCCCGCATTTAATTGACATTTGTCATGATGTTTTCCGATCTATGCTGTGCCGTGTCGAATGTCTGTGAAAGCGTTTTATTCGACACGAGTCATGTCATGTCATGTCATGTCATGTCATGTCATGTCATGTCATGTCATGTCATGTCATGTCATGTCATGTCATGTCATGTCATGTCATGTCATGTCATGTCATGTCATGTCATGTCATGTCATGTCATGTCATGTCATGCCATGCCATGCCATGCCATGCCATGCCATGCCATGACATGCCATGCCATGCCATGCCATGCCATGCCATGCCATGCCATGCCATGCCATGACATTTCCATTCCATGCCATGTCATGTTATGTCATGCCATGCCGTGGCATGCCATTACATTTCCATTCCATGCCATACCATGCCATTCCATTCCATGCCATGCCATGACATTTCCAATTCATGCCATGCCATGTCATGTCATGCCATGCCGTGGCGTACCATCGCGTG
Source organism: Flabesymbios commensalis (assembly GCA_964017125.1). Taxonomy (NCBI): domain Eukaryota; kingdom Metazoa; phylum Annelida; class Polychaeta; order Terebellida; family Flabelligeridae; genus Flabesymbios; species Flabesymbios commensalis. The sequence goes on along the minus strand of OZ024914.1, from coordinate 18,907,187 downwards.
CCATCGCGTGCCATGGCGTGGCTGAGCCGTACCGTGTCGTACCATACACTACCGTTCATAGTGCAAGAGCATTAGGGTTGAACCTGGAATAAAATTGCAGAAAGCTGATTTTTTCAGGAATGATACATGGACATCTCCCCAGACGAATTCCGAAGAGGCCCCAAAAATTCCCCTTGTGCATTTTTTTAATTCAAGATGGCCGCCACCATGTAACGCCATTTTCGAAAAAACAGGGGTTTGCCATAATTCATCACTTTTGCAGTTAGAAAAAAATATTTAGGTGTCTCTTCTTATGTTTGAGGACACAGAGAGTTCATCCAGATCATCAGAAATAATATCAGTACTTTTCTCAATTCCAAAAATCCAAGATGGCCGCCATATTGATATACTGAGTATGTTGAGCGATCTCTTCAAAAACGAAAATATGAGGTAACTATCTCGTTGTTGAGCCTTAAATGTATTTTTTTGTCTAATCCCATGGAGTCTAGCACTTATTTAGATCACCAATATTTTATTATATTGAATTTATCAACATAAATCCCACATAGTTTAATGTTATGTAACACCATATAACGTCATTTTTCCTTCAAAAAAAAACAGGAGTATACCCCAACTCCTCACTTTTGCAGTTAAAAAAAATATTTTGGTGCCTCTACATATGTCTTAAGGCACGAAAAGCTCATCAACAGGATCAGAAATGATATCATTCCTTTTCTTATCTCCACAAAACCAAGATGGCGACCATTATGTGAAGCGTTCCCCCCTCAGAAAATCACTTACATGCCATAGTCATCATGTTGTTGAAACTTTTTTTTCAGAGCCATGGAATCTAGAATATATTCCCATCACCAATTGTTTAATAGAAGGTGCTTATCAACACAAAATCCAACATGGCTGCCATATTGGTTAGCTCTTTTAGCGCAGGTACCACAATTAAGCTATGTCCAACTGCTTTTTCATATGGGAATATAGATATAGATTTATCAAATTTACAAAATATCATATGTCAGAAATCATTAATTAAAAATTCTAACATGCCTCATTTTTAAATATAAGGGTATTTTTCATTCATTTGAAGCTTGAGATAGCGTAAGAAATTCCAGTTTCAAACCCAGTGACCAGGTGACTAATTCCAATGTAGGTATTTTATGTAGTAGGCCTATATAAAATGTTTTTCGATTTTGGTTAAGTATTAGTTGTGATTATTCTAGGATATGAATAGTAGCTAATTTTGTGTGAATGTACATAATAACAGAGCTAAGTACAATATTACACCAGATTGAACACGTGTCCTACGAGACTGTTGGTTATTTACATGTACTACTAAATAAGAAAATGTTTTAAATCACATCATTTTACTGGCGGAGTTTGGCCATCTATAGGCCTACGTAATTTGGTCAATTTCCTGAAAATGGTAATGAATACCTTGAATTATAGATTAGCATATTCAGACATTTTATTTGAATGTTAGTGTATTACGTGATAAATATTTGACATTGTATGATACTGCAATGTGATATTACATTGAAATGTCAGAATATGACAGCAAATTAGAAGATGTGACAGTTTAACGTCAGGATATGAAAGTTTTATGTCAGGATATATGAATATGATATCAGGATATGACACTTTAATATCATGCTGTGTAATATAATGTCCAAACATTGGTGCTTAATATAGCAAAATCACGTTATGATGGCTCAATACAGCTTTATAAAGGCAGTATATAGTGGCTAAACATCACGTTGCTGTATTAAAATGAAAAAGATATGGCATCACATTATCACGAAATGCATTACAATTTCGTGATATATCATTTTAACATCACTATGACATTTTAATGTTAGGATATGACATTTGAATATTAGTATATGGTACTTGAATATTATGATGTGACTTTATACATTGATGAAATGACTCATTGAGGTCACAATATAGCATTGTAATGTGATGATGTGTCATTATAATGACAAACATGCTATTTAATATCGAATATTGAATAATAGACTTGTCGGATTATGACATTAAAATAGAAAAAAACATAAAAAACAGCTCAAAGTCAGGATCTGGCATTTATGCCAGGATATTAGATTGTAATTTATCAGAATATGACACTTTAACGTCATGAGATGGTATTATAATGTCCAAATTTTGTCCTTTTATATCACACAATAAGATTTGAATGTCAAGATATTCCATTTTTTATGATAGGATATGACATTATCAAATCAAGATATGACGGGCTTGGCGGCATTCTAATGTGACATTATAATGACCGAATATGACACTACAATATCTTAATGTGACCATAGAATGTCAGGACATGTCACTTTAAAGTCTGGATATGGCATTTTAATGTCAGGATATTATATTGTCATGTCAAGGTATAACATTTCAATAACATTATATTGAGAGACGCACGTTACCATATGTAATACAGAATCGACATAAAACATTCCAATATCAGGATGTCACATGTCGGTCCAACATATATATCGCAATATAATTCAGTAAGTAAAGGCCTCTACATTGCTCAAATACCGGTACTCCAAAACTGCCAGCAACAAAAGAACTTCGGAAGATTCAATAAAATGGAAAGTAAGATAGCGTTAAGACACACGCCCTGTGCACAGCATGTGGCCTTGCCCTCTCTTACTTTCATTTCCTTTTACACTTAAATGTCATATTGTGATGTTAATATGCTATATCATGATATTATAATAATATCGTGACAATACATTAAAAGATCCTGTCACATTAATACCATACCGTGATGCTTAACCACCATATCCTGCATTTATAAAGCTGTATCCAGACATCATAATGTCATTTTACTATAATAAATAGCAATATTTGGACATTACAAAACCATATCATAACGTTAATATGTCTTGTCCTCATATCATCGTGACATAAAAAGATCATATCCTGACGATAAACTGTGACATCGATTAATTTAATGTCATATTCCGATATTCTGATGTAAAATCATCTCATTACAACACCATACAATGCCATAACTTCATTACGAAATATAAATATCCTAATATTCAAAATGTAATATCTTGATATTTAAATGATATATTTCATGATATTAAACATATTGACATTTGCAGATCATGGACAAAAGTAAGTATTTAAAAGAGCATTGTTACAGGACGATTATCAAAGATGTCATGTATATGTAACGTGTGATGTGCAAGTCCTTATCTTGTAATTGATTTTTGCTAGAAAGCCTCCCTTCAACGTCACCTACTGCCCCAGCCAACACGGGGCATTAATCCAATTCTGTTTATTTTTTGGGCCAGCGTCGAAGACGGTCAGCCAATATTAAAACAGCATTGGATGAATGCCTCGTGTTTAAACTCTATTATGATACAGAGCATATTTTGCTGTACAGGAGGGTGTGGGATCTACAGGCTGGGAACGGATTTTATATCATGGTCGTTTGTAACCAAGGCAAACTGAAAGAGCAGTCGCTCCAGAAAAAGTTCTAAAAAGAGTGTTGCGGGTGCAGAGTGGCTTGATCAAAAGGGGAGGGGATCTCACAAATCTAGACTATATTGTACAACGATGTGCTCTTTTTGTATTGGCCAAACATGTAGAAACTGTGACAGTTCGGATGATTGAAACGCAATAATTTCTTTATTTACCGAAGATTAATTTGTTAACTTGACAAATCTCAATCTACATTTCTAGTGGGAAAGCAGTTCGAAAACACTCCAAAGCGTCACCCACCATGGTAGAATTAACTATAACTACCATGTGGGATTCATGTTGATAAACTCAATATAATAAAATATGGTCATCTAAATAAGTTCTAGACTCCATGGGTTCGGCTAAAAAATACATTTTAGCCTAAACAACGAGATAGTTATCGCATATTTTCGGGTTTTTTGAGAGATCGCTTAACAAAATATTATGGCGGCCATCTTGAATTTGTGCTATTAAGAAAAGTACTGATATTATTTCTGATCATCTGGATAACCTCCTTGTACTTTAAAACATAGGTAGAGACACCAAAATCATTGTTTTAACTTCAAAAGTGAGGGATTGGGGTATACCCCTTTAAAAAAAAATGGCGTTACCTGGTGTTATTTTGAATAAACTACTATGTGGGATTTATGTTGATAAATTCAATATAATAAAATAATGGTGATCTAAATAAGTGCTAGATTCCATGGGTTTGGCCGAAAAATACATTTTAGGTTCAACAACGAGATAGATATATATATATTTTTTTTTAAGAGGTCGCTTAACATAATCAGAACAATATAGCGGCGATCTTGGATTTTTGGTATTGAGAAAAGTGCTGATATCATTTCTGATCATCTGGATCAACTCTTTGTGCCTTAAAACATAAGTAGAGACACCAAAATATTTTTTTTCTAACTACAAAGGTGAGGAATTAGGGTATACCCCTGTTTTTCGTAAAAATGACGTTACATGGTGGCGGCCATCTTGAATTAAAAAAACTGCACTAGGGAGATTTTTGGGGCCTCCTCGGAATTCTCCTGTGGAGATGTCCAGGTATCATTCCTGAAAAAATCAGCTTTCTGCAATTTTATTCCAGGTTCCTGTGTTTTTTTCACTAATGCTCTTGCACTATCAATACCGTGCCGCACAGAGCTACCTCGCCATTTTAGGTTACATCGTGACAGTGTTGAATAATTGTTCTTATTTGCCAGACAAAAATTGCGTAACTTTAATATAGCCACCAGTTAACCAATTAGAATCATCACGGTGACTGGCACCGCTGTGACTATGTGTTTTTCTGCCTCAATAAAACTTGACTGGCTGGAGAAAATTACTTCCATCAACGCGGATCTTTAAAAACATCCTGTGTTAATAATCACCCGTAGGTGAGAACTCTTTGCACACGATACGCATGGCTGTGCACAGTCGCCATTCTCTACGAGTTGACCTACTTTGTAGCCCACCGATTGGGCGAGGCGGTAGCCTCGCCCAATCGGTTGGCTACAAAGTAAGTTACATGCATCAGACGGCGACGATATCTCCAAACCACTGTGGGATATTGAAAAATGTGCCTGGATGATGATAAATGGTGAATAGATATGTAACCTGAGAAGGTGAGAAGGTAGGCTACACGTTAATGTGATAAATCATGTCATCGCGGGATTCACTCACACATCACTTGGATTTGCAATGTTGGCGCCTCGAGACTCTAATTATGCAGAATGTACGATACTTGCATGCATGCCAAATTTAACGCACAATAAACAATCTATATACACCGACGGTTTCTCATACCGCTATTATTCACAATGAAATCACTACAATGACACCACTCGACCCGGGCGAACCATTCACTGGATATTTATTTGCATTGGGACCACCGCGTCGCACGTACGGTTGTATTACTATATTAAAAGCAATGGTGCTGAACACAGTGGCTGGATAAGCGAAAGTGTCACCCGTCAAAATCAATGTATATCATATAATGTGAAGATATGAATCAGAGCCTACATAATAGTTCAGTAACCACTGTTTTTCGTCATGCGCAGGTGGGTCCATCGTTAATTGTTTCTTTTTTATGTTTAGATATATTATGTTTTATTGTGTAAATTCGGCATACATGTTCAAGGTTGCATATAACGTTATGGCAATCTCCTCTTTACGTTAATTTTTTGAGTGCCTGCTTGCATGCAGGCAGGCGAAACGTTTGGCTTAAAAATATTAACCCAAAATATACCAAATGTGCAGGTAGAGATCTCATACATGTACAAAGCACTGATTATTCTAGATTTAAACGCGCCAATTTGTTTATCATGTGGATTTATATTATTTCTAAGCTGACAATACCGCAATATCAATGTGATAATCATCTAATAGACCTAACTGAGAGTGGTGTGTCATCCTAGAGTATAATATTATGCATATTGAACTTTGGCTTTGTTCTCAGTTATCATGCTACTGGCCTGCATTTCAAAATATTTAGACAGTAGGTATTATTCAGACTATAATATATCAACAAGTGTACATTATTTAGTAGATTACGGGAAATATTTGACCAACTATTGTGAGGCGACAATACATTTCCTTATCTTCAGTTCTCAATTGATCGTGTTTGTTAATGGCATTACCATTACCATTCCATTAAAATAAAATTATTTGTTTCACAACAAATCTGTAACTTGGTGAGTTTTGTTATCAGATTAGACTTTGAGCCATATCTACATATCTGTCTAATTTGATAAATAATTTGATTATCTGCCTCAAATACGTCAAATTGGAAAAGTTTAAAAATCAAGGTTTATTTGACAGTTTTACAATAATGATCAAATGTATTGAGGAAGCGCCCACAAATGCAACGTATTATAATCGTAGCTACGTTTTACCTACCTATGGTTTTGATAAGTTCCTAATTTTAATACAGCCGATAATTGCTTATAGGTTATACGTTATAGTCCGGGCAGTTCTCCATTCGTAGCTGTGGAAAACACAGCTAAGCATGGAGAGACGGAGAGTTTTAACTTAGTAACGAAGAGTTTTATCACATCCGACCATAATGAGGATCCTTATAATCATATCAACAGCTCGGTCACACCTGACTGATTATAGTACCATAGGCCTACCAGCATAATTGGTTTGTACTTCATCAACAATAACTCTCCATTCCCGGCTTAGAAAGTCGTTGTCGGACAAAGAAAATAATTTAGTGGTGTGTTTTCTTATATCAAACACGTGTGTCTTTGATGCTTAAAAGCATGCGTTTTTGCAAAGAATTATAAAATATCCCAAGAAAAGATAGTTGAATGCTTCAACTGAACAGTTCTTTATATTATTTTTTCTAGTTTCACTGAGTAACATAAGTGGCGGTCATCTGAAATGCATGCTTTTTGTGCAGTCCCTGTATAGTAGAAATGCAAGATCATCTATCTAGTTTGTGCTCCTAAAAATATCAAGAACCCAATTTCCTACAGCTAAACTGGCAGTCTTTTTTAGTAAATGAACGCCATTTTGTCTACAGAACGAATTTGCGATGGCCCAATATCCAAATACTTCCCTGAGGATATATTCTAAAACTGTGTAAAATGTTAGGATTTTATCATCTAGGGCAAAATTTATTGTTTTACCTACATGTGTGTGCTGAACTATTTACCCAACATGTGGAGTCGATGAAAAATAACCTTCGGTCCACCACTGTGTCTTTTTAGTTGTGTGGTGTGACTCGTTTTTATTGTCGAATATAAACAATGAAGCATGAGCTTACCATAGATATCTAAACCTGTTTTATGTATTTTTTTCATTCCTAATCCCCCTAGCCATATCTTAACTCTTTCCTAATTTAGATCAATTAAGATCTATGCATAAAATATTTACACAATGATTGATTCCCTTCAAATAAATATGTTACATCATCACTAATTGATCACTCCCCTCGTCTCTGATTGACTGAGGACCTCTCGTGCATAGTTAATGAGTAATCATGAATCAGTTTTTTGCTCGTTTAGTTTTCAAGGAAATAGCTACGAAAAAGCTAATACAATCGGTTCACTTACATCTTAGGCGTCTGATTGGGTTCAAATAGTCAGCTCAACCAACATCAAACAATAAATTAATGTCATTTTCGAGAGAAGTGTAGCAAATTCGTGATCTTGGTGTCTGTCTCAGGGTTTCCAGGTATGCCCGACATAGTTGTGTGACCAGCATGTACCCTTAACATTGCATAATGAGTATAATCCGAGATGGCCGCCACCTCGGAAGATCAAGTAATACATTAATGTCATTTTCGACAGAATTAGAGCAGATTCACGTTATCATGGTATCAGGGTATTCTGGTAAATCCGCCAGCAGAGCCCGACATAGTGGTGTGGCCAGAAAACACTTTGAGCATCGCATTGTAGATAAAAGCACAGATGCCATTTTTCAAGGTCAAACATTCAATCAATATCATTTTCTATAGAATTAAAGCTGATTTATGATCTTGGTGTCTACCCCCAGTATAGCGATAAAGCCATAAAGCACCCTTGACATTTATTAGTATCGCCAAATAGCTAGTGGATACAGCATCGTCAAATATCTCTATATCGATCAGATTTAAATCATGACAATCGCTTCGATGGTACAAAAGATATATTGTTATGAGATTTACAATGGTCCCGGCTGGACTTTGGAAAAGTCGATGTGTCCTTGACATTGCGCAGTAAATAACAAATATCCGCAGTGGATATATAGCATCGTCCAATACTAATAATCTAATGTTTACATCAAGACGATCACTTCAATGTTTCAAAATACAGTGTATAGAGGTGCTTAATAATTGTCGCCGACATTGACCTTGACAAAACTAACGTTGCCTTCGCAAAAATAATCTATAAACCGTTTAACACATTCGAATGGTAAACATATTGTTTTGAAAATTAGCCAAAACATTATTATGACAATGATACAAAAATGTTATAAACGATTGCAAAAAAATTCAGTAAAAATGTAAATTACTTTTTTTTGTTGTAATATTTGTTTGCCCAACTTCCAAGTTTTTCTCAGTTTCTATCTTTTTGTCCAGTCGAACTTGTGTCAAATCGTTAAAGCCTAATTGTAACTACGTGAATGATTTTTAGATTTCTTTCCGGTTTTTCAAATTGTATTTTTCTAAGACTCCTCTATTTTTTTCAACAAGAATACGCACGTCCAAAATTTTCGATTTTAGTCTGATTTTGGTATGGATACATGTACTGATGTACATCTATATTATGTTGGGTGAGACAAAAATAAACAAATCTGAATATCAAAATTTTCTATGTGCATTGTTGCATTAATGAGTACCCTGCATAGTGACCATGCAGGTACAATAAACCATAGAGTGCGCGTATACCGGTATGCCTGTCGATGTCAATTGGGTCAGTAGTAGGGCGGGGGTATTTACTGTCAGTAGTGAACGGGTTAGCCATGGTACAACTAGTTTGAGCTTATATTATAACTATAATAATAAAACAGGACTGTATATTCTCCGTGGAGTCGAAATGGCACACGAATGAACAGGTCCAGTGACCAGGGGGGGGGGGGGGTAAAATGTAAAAATCTGCTGATAATTCTTCAGACGTGATATCAGACTAAAAACCTGCACCCTCTGCACCTGGGGCCCATCCCAAAAAGAATCTTAAAAAAATTGCATTAGAAAAGCTAAGATGATCTTAACTTTTCTAATGTAAATAAGAGAAAGTTAAAGCAGCTCCTTGGGATGACATCAATTTTTGTTTTTATTTTTGTAATGAAGTATTGTATCCCCCAGATCACGTTTTCATCGTTTTTAGTGTTTTTAGATTTTTTAATATATTTTTTATCAACATTTCTATGAATCAGCTCAAAACCCAAACAAACTTTTTGTATACCCAAGTACTTGCTAAAAGACGGTTGAATGTTCCTACAGCATTGGGCCATTTGTTTACGCCGTCGCCCAGCGTTGAGCAGACAATCAGTACTGCAGGTGTATCCCCCATGTCCTGACTATAAGACACCAATTAGCACCGATTGCTTTGATCTCGCCGTCCAAGACGTGGGAATATGTGGTGTAAAGTGCTGTATTTTGCTGACTTCTTTTGTTTACATGGCAATATACGACCTGGAAATATAACTATTTCACTCTTTTCCGGTGCTTTAAAATTGTTTTTTGACTTTTTGTATTTTAGTTAAGATCAGTAGGCTATATAGCTTCATATAAATTATTTTTTTTTAAATTGACAAAATTGAAAATGTCTCATGGGCTCATGTACCTATTACCTGAGATTGTAGTGATTCTGAGGCGCACCCAGATAGCAACCATGAGTGGACTATTGCCAGGGATCTCAGATTAGTTGAAGGGACTAACCCACTACCTAGTTTTAGTCATAATTGTCAAAAAATCTAAATTTGCCTGCTACATAACAAGCTGGTTGTTTTTTAATTGCTAAATTATCATTGGACTGAAGTATTTCAACAATTAAAGTTGAAATTGTATGTCTATTGATGCACCTGGCTAAAACAATGCGGTGTGATACTCCCTTTAATATTTAAATTTTCAAGATAGACCAGAAAGACGTTTTTTACAGAATAAAAATTGAAAAATGCGTTAAAACACGTTACATTGCTTGCTAAAAAGTAAATGATTTCACCTATATTTGGAATTGTTTGGTATAACTAAAATTATTTAATGCTGTGATATTCCCTCAATTTATTTCCACACTTATAATAATTTTACAGTAAATATACTAATCTTGCTGATAAATTAGCTTTACAGGCTACAAGTTTCATGATAGTTGGACATAATTTGGCATTTTATTTACGGTCAGAATATTTGATAGTACAGAGGGGTACGTTACTAGTATAATAAAATAATTATTTAATTATTCAATTAATTATTTTTAAAATAAGCTACAATGTTTCTATGTGAGTGAATTGTCCTGCGTGAATAGCAAGAACAATTATTATGCGTCAACATGTCATTATTATTGCTATTATGTTATATTGTTATCTGGAACAATCATAAGTCTCCTGTTTCTATATCATATATATTTCATGATCTGACTTAGGGTGTTGCCACGCCACGGCTATTGTCCCACGGCTCATTTTATATAATGATTATTTTATTCGCCAAAATAAAACGTTGAAACGTTAAAAAATAATCAATTATATGCTTATATTTATAAAAAAGTTTTCGTTTTATATTTTTCGGACAAACGGGTAATTATAGCCTACTTATAATTAGTTGCCATAGCATTTTCTAAGGGCCGCGTATGAGTCTAAATGAGTAGGATTATAGTTTCATGTCAGAGATAATAACATATCGACTGTAATAGACACTAATTATAGCTGATGTCAATCACACACCTACATCAATAACATATCGACTGTAATAGACACTAATTACAGCTGATGTCAATCACAAACCTACATCGAGTTTTATCAAGGCCGCAAATTTTAAAAATAGACAGGGTTAACCTAAGCTGTTAACACTATGAAAAAGAACCAGTCAATTGAACGAAATACGTTAACAATTCAAGGTGTATAATCAAAACGATAGACTGTGGCTGTGGCGTTAAACAGCCCAGTAAACTCAAAACAATTGTATGACATTTGTATAATGCTGGACCAGCGTCGAAGATGTTGGGTCGACGTTGTACTAATGTTATACATATGTTTTGTGTTTGCAGGGGTGGCTTATTTAATCCTTTAACAGCCAAACTATTTAATTTGAATTGTCGCTTCAAGTGACGGAAAATCATCCTGATTGGAAACAGTGAAGGTGAACGATTTTGAGATATTGTTGATTGGTGTCACGTTTTATGTTTGACATGTTAAAAAGCTGGTATTTAATGTGTTAATAAAAAAAATAAAAAACACAAAGAATATAATCGGGATCGGTGTTTAAAAGGTAATACTTAATTATGGGTTTATCCATCTCACAGAACAATAATAAATGAGCTAATGAGAAATATGTCACGGTCTGTGACTCCATAAACTTGTCCTGCAATGCCGTAAAAATACAATAACTGCTTACTTTGTTTTGTACGGTAGCGTTGTAATTACTGTTTACTTTGCCCGGTAGCAGCTCTGAGATAAGTCAGTCTAGTGTTCGGCCCACGTCTGAGATATTGGCCCAGCGCTGGGCCATGCCCTGTGTTTACTGATCTGTAACAATATGCTTCAACGACATAAGCATACTCAGAAATTATATACATGTACGTGCGTTGAAGAGAGAGGATTAAGTGAGGCCATGATCTATATCGTGTGTTGAAAAAAGTGAAGACGCGCCGACGCAGATCGCGTTTAAGTGCACTACAGACGGCATTGTATTTTTATATTACATAACAAAGGTTTGTCCGTCTGGTTGAATAATTCTATAATCGTATTGTACTATTATAAAGTTTGTTGAGTGAGAGTAATGGAGGCGATGTTGAGGCATTGCACGGATAGTCACAATCAATAGCCTACTGGATGTACATCATTTACAAGATATACAATCAATGATAATCAATCATCCTAATAATAGTATACATGCTATGCAAAGTGAGCTAGGGGCTGCGTAAAACAATAAAACATAATAAAGGATAAAATAATTTATGTAATGTAAGGGGCGGGGAGCGGGTAATTATGCTACTCTGTCAGGCTGGTGTTGGTAATCTGCGTCCCGTCCACCCATTGCAAATGTTAAATATTCCATATAACATGGGGTTTCTTCTAGCATTTTTTCAATTATTCATTTATACATTCATTCATTCATTCATTCATTCATTCATTCATTCATTCATTCATTCATTCATTTATTCATTCATTCATTCATTCATTCATTCATTTATTCATTCATTCATTCATTCATTCATTCATTCATTCATTCATTCATTCATTCATTCATTCATTCATTCATTCAGCAAATCATTTATTAATTCAACAAATCATTTATTAATTCAACAATGTATTATTCAACAAATTTATTCATTCATTCATTCATTCATTCATTCATTCATTCATTCATTCATTCATTCATTCATTCATTCATTCATTCATTCATTCATTCATTCATTCATTCATTCATTTATTCATTCATTCATTCATTCATTCATTCATCCATTCATTTATTCGTCCATTTTTTGTTCATTTATTCATTTATTCATTCATTCGTACCTATACAAAGTAGTAATAATAATACAATTGTATAATTTGAAATTCGACATTATATTTACATATTCTCACAATGCCAGCCTGCTGTTATTGGAAATGAAATGTGTATTTTATGCATCAAGATCTGCAAAGCGAGACACACCTTGAAATGGGTGAAAAATTAAATAAATTAACCTTTCTGTGAAGTGGTTATAATCCAGGCAGTTCTCTTCATTTTCATTCACATCGAGATGCAAATCGCTGCCGCAATTCTTTCCTCAAGATAAAGGAAAATTATTTATTTTAATAATTCCAAATAAGTCACATGGTGGCGTTAAGCGCGGTCAGCCACTAAGGTATTGAACGCGTTTTAAACATTATTATGATCAGTATTAATAACAGCATTTTCCTAATATAAATTGAGTGTTCAATCAGCAAGATTAAAAGAAAAGAAAATTGAATATTTAAAAGTAAATTTTTCCCACTTGAACAGGTTGAAGTTCCAGGTCGAGATAGACAAAAATCAATTATCAATGACATGCAGTTATTAATAAGCGACAATAGGGGCCTATATCAAATTTCACTACTGACAGTGAATACCCTCTATAGTACTGGTCCAATTGGGCCGGAAAGCAGGACTAAAGTGATGCAATAACTTTAAATTTTCAATGCAAGAGAGGAACCCTAAGCTGGTTCAAGGGTTGACATGGATTGGGGTTGCCATTTCTTGGGGTACAATCATAAGGTCATGCAAAGGTCATGTCAATGTCATTTCAAGTTCAAGTCGAAAATCACATTTCTTTGCAGTTCTAAATGGATCCCAGTGACATAAGAGTTACAAACAGAACTATTCATAGCTGTTTTTAACACAAGGGTTACCACAAAACACATTCAAAGTGAAACAGGTTGATAAAATGGGGGGTAGGGATAACAACCCCGGGATAAACTAGTTACGGCGTCCAAGCCAATGCAAGCCTAATTAATTGACCACAAAACAGTTAAATTAGAGCAATTTGGAACATATATATCCTTGGACTATAACTGGGTTCAATGTTTGATATTGGTTGGGATTGCCCTTTCTTGGGGTACAATCTCTAGGTTACGCCCAGGTCATTTCAAGGTCATTTCAGGTCACATCAGGATAAAATCGAAAGATTCAAAGGGGGGCTCCCTTTTCCCTAGCAAAATTAAAATTATGAATATAATAATATTACTATAAATATAATTTTATTGTAGAACTTTGACGCTGTAAATTACACTTACACTTACATGTTTCTTTTTTCGTGTCATTCGTCGTTGTATAGAGGTCATACTGCATTCGTATATGGTTAGATAGCACTTGATTTTTTCAATTTACGAGAGGCATACCCTCAAACCCCGTTGACCCCTCCTTCAAAAAAATATGGTTTCGCCCCTGCAAAGCTGCTTACCCAACATTGGAAAATAGTCGCATGCTTGTTGGGTACTTTTCCTTGCGATTACAGACGCTGCACCATACCACAAACGAACCAGACAGTTATACCGGCGTGGTAAGTTTCTTATACCGGCGTTGCGCCGGTACTCGTAGTGGAAGGGCTAAGCTAAACATGCTAAACGGCGAGATAACATAGGTAACGGACATGCTAATTCCTTTCTTTACAACAAAACATGTATAACCAGCATAACTATCTTTAACTCGGATCACATGGTAATACCACAGCGATATGAAAAATCACTCATGTTGTCACACAAGCTCGCATCTGAATTTCAAAGAGCAGATACATTGTAAAATGTTTGTGCCCAAATAAGATATTCTACTCAGTAATTTAATTAACAAATGAATGACGGTGGTGATTGGATTTGTTTATGCGTTCATTCACAAATTATTTCCCTTTTCAAAGACGAGGTCAACGTTTTTAAAATATGGCCGATTGATGTCACGTTTTACAAAGATGGTATTTAATGTGGTGATAAATAATGAAAGAAAAATGCGAAAAATGTGAATGAAACTGCGACGAGATATTTTCACTCACCTGAAGTTGTGAATCTCATGAGCGAGACAAAACTTCGAGTAAGTGAAAATGTCAACCTTGTTTGAGAAGATACAGCTTCTTTCTGAGTTGATATTATGATACAATTATGTATACACCGTGATCTGTTTCAGGTTGGCGAGGTTTGTAGACCTGCTGGTCATGCGGTACCGTCGCAAGAGATGTATTTGTCTGTCCTCATTTGTCATAACCTGGTTGTTCTTCATGTCCATCATTTCCCAAGTGAATCAAAACCGTACAAAGAACCTCTCATCACACGAGGAAGACCTCTCTACAAGCCCACAGCATTATGTGCAGCACTCAGAACACGGTCGTCTACTGCCCGGTAGCGATGAAGTCAATGATAGAATCCTAGGGCAGATAAACTACAGAGTTGCTGACGTGGGTAAGACTCTTGTTATTGGACTGTACCCTACAGTTCCAGCTGATATCAAGAACGGCTCCGATCAGCTGCACATTGACAAATGCCAAGTGAAGAATTGTAAATTTATCGACGCTAATAAGGACAACTTTAATAAATCAGATGTGATCCTGTGGTTGGGTATAGCGAAGCGTCGCCTGCCAGTCAAGCTGGACCACCAGTTATGGGGGCTGTTTGTGTTGGAATCTCCAGAGAACTCATATGGTGTCCATGGCCTCACTGACAGAATCAACTTCACAGCCACATACAGAAGGGACTCCACCATCGTGTCACCTTATAATAAATACGTCGCGTTTGACAACAGCACCACATCGAGCCATGCGCCTCTGAAAGACTACGCCAGAGGAAAATCCAAAATGGTGGCCTGGTTTGTCTCAAATTGCGCCGCCATCAACGGGAGACTCCAGTATGCTAATGCGCTGCGCAAACACGTGGACGTGGATATCTACGGGGTGTGTGGTAAATACAAATGTCCACGCAACAATCAAAGTCACTGCTTCCAAAAACTCAAAGCCGATTATAAATTCTATCTCTCCTTTGAAAACTCAAACTGCAAGGATTATATCACGGAGAAGTTCTTCGGCAATGCACTAGAGTAAGTTATACTTGATTTCAAATGTTTTATTGTAAGTGTCAAGTCATATATTATACTGATTATGCTGTGCAATGCCAAGAGACTGCAGCTGCTTTTTTTAAACTCTTTTAAGCCTGAATTTACCATTATCATTTCCATACACTACAAGCCGCGAATTGCTGTCGCAATTCTCGACTTGCAGTGAATGAAAATGTCTTGAAGGGGGTGGCAAATGCAAAAAAACATATCGTTATTATTATAAAAATTCCACAAAAAAAACTTATTCTAAAAACCCAGGTTTTGGGAAAGATGGTCATTCTTCAAAGATGCGAAATGATTCTTTGATGCCTCGTGAGAGTTGAAAGGGTTTCAAGTATGCGGTTATATTCTTTTGGATTTTCAGAGTGCATGGTATTGTTAGTACCTGTTCTACGCGGTAGATTTTGTTGCCCCAAATGATCCGACATTGCGATCTCTGATGTAGATCCTATCTTAAAAAGATAAAGCTACTGCAAATAACAACATACATACACGCAAATAATATGTGTCGTCTATTATTTAGACTAAAAGCTATTTTTCTCTATTTTCTACTCAGGAATGACGTAGTTCCGGTGGTGATGGGAGCGAGGCCGGAAGACTATGCGGCAGTAGCGCCGCCTCACTCCTATATCCACGTGGACGACTTCGAGTCACCACGCCATCTGGCTGAATATCTGAAGCTGCTGGACAGCGACGACGCTCTGTATAACGAGTACCATGCCTGGAGGGGCAGGGGTCAGTTCATACTGACCAAGTTCTGGTGTAGACTGTGCGCCATGGTGAACCATATGCAAACAGTTGCTAGTTGGTATCAGGACGTGGATACGTGGTGGTGGGGAAATGACGACAACCGTGTGTGTGTGCCCTACACGAAGGGAAGAGCCTGGATGAGCTGGAAAGGGTTTATTTAACCCTTTAACCGCCGGTGCCGTCCATATTCGTTTTTTACATTTTTTATTAGTACATTACATATCAGCTTTTAAACCTGTTAAAGATAAAAAGTGACATTAATCAGCAAAATTTGTAATTTGTTGACCTCTATTTTGTCAAATCTGAATAATTTTCACTCACTTGAAGTTGTGGATCGCGTCAGCGAGACACAACTTTAAGTGGGTGAATATTCCAATTTAATAATTTCGCGGCTAAAGGGTAAATATTTTAAGCACCAGGTTTTGAACCAAGTATGGCATTCTACACCCGACCTATGAAAGAGTGACTCAGCCTGTCACATGATGAGAGCAGCTATTCAGCCAGTTGTTATTTAAATTAGGGGGTGGAATATCATACCTCAGCCGAAATTGTCATTCGCTTTAAATTCAGCTGCAAGTGCGAAGATTTGTCACACTGGAAGTCAAATATTTGAAAATCAACGTGGAAGACACGTGACACCATCAACATAATAATAATAAAATATTTCAGAAAGTGCTAATAAAAAAAATCGTGATATGTGCGGGGTTAAATTTCCAAACCCTAGAACATTTCGCGTCCAAAAGTGTTTTGGGGTACAACGAATGTTCCAGAATGTAAATCCGCTTCACAGGATTAAATTTAACCCTAGGGTGAGTACTATATTCTAAAAGTGTTACATTATGCTGTCCAAACTGAACAACAAAATGTAACAATGTAAGAACATTAAAACCCTTGTATTCACCATTATGATATGCCTTCCACCCTAGAGCACTTTTTGGACCCCAGAACACATCGGACGATGTAGACAATGCTGTTGTGACCCCTTGAAACACAGTGAGTGCTATATACTATATAGTATTGATCAATAATATACTGTATAAAACGGTTCTATTGACTAAATTATGCAGTAGGGCCTACGTATATAGTGTGACCTGACCTGGCAAGATAGTAACATACCATGAATCTACACAAATTCACGCTAAAACGGTATATCACACAGCTCTTTAGCGTGCTAGATGCAAAGATATGATTCGGATAATTGAGAAGTCTGAAATTGCATGCTTTTGAAAAAAAACCGTTTAATATCAAAACGGCAATTCGTTTGAATATTGTTACGGCTATAAGCACGATAAGGTCTGAACAAAACTCCACATTTAAAAAATATATTTCTGGAAACTTTTCACATTTAAAAAATCAAGCCGTATTTGAAATAAAAGATTTTTCCCATCGTAATGCGAATAATTTCCTGCTGGAAATAACACTGGTGATAAAGAAATTATGCTAACTTTTTTTACTCTTTAGGATTAGCGGTCACCAAATACAAAATACTATTTTGTTTTAAAATATATGTGGTAAAACTACAATGCATACGATTGTACTGCATTTATGTTAAACTGTTTGTAAGATATGGAATTGCAGGACAATTCCCTTGATTGACGCATAGAAATAAAAAAAATCATGCCATTTGTTTACTGTCTCAAAATCGTTACTTCATACAATAAGGCACCAATATTCCGATGCTCAAAAAAATCATCAGATATTGCTAATATTGATCAGCACATGTCTACAAGGCTATGTGATCAATTTGATATTAGCCCTTTAAATGCCAAATTATTCAATTTGAATTTTCACTCACTTGAAGTTGTGTCTCGCTGACGCGATCCACAACTTCAAGTGAGTGAAAATAATTCAGATTTGCCAAAATTCAGGTAAACTCTTTTCAAACCGTGCTGATCGATGTCACAAAGTGGTAGTGATTGAGTTGAAAACCCAATATATTTGGCACCGGCGGCTAAAGGGTTAAATACACATATCCAGCAAACACGAGACGTTGACCCAATGCTGGGTTGATGTTGGCCCATCCTCTACGACGCTGGTCAACGTCTCTTGTTCGCTGGATGGTTTACAATGATGAATACAATCATCTCGCTTATGGATCGTGGATAAATTATATGTATATTACGCATAATATATTTTCAAGCTCATAATTTTCATGGTTGTGCTACTATATGTCATTCGCGAGACATTCCATGAACACAGATACTGACTGGCAAATTAATATGGTGAGGTACATGTACGTATCTCAACCTTGGGTCAATGCTGGCCCACGGTCCAAAATCCACCATGGTGTTCAGATTGCGATGAAAACACAAAATTTCACACACGGGTGCCTTTTCATTTCCTACATCATATAACAGAAAACCCGTGTCGCTTTTTTGACACGAAGAATTTCATAATTTGCATATTTCAAAATGGCCGCAAAATAAAACTTTAATTATTTCTGTTTACATTAATCTCGATTTGTTCCCCGTATTTTGTGATTTGATTTACTTCTATGACTCGTGTAACTGTATCTTAGTGTATATGGATATATTTATGATTAATTAAGAAGCCAAAATCGGCCGAAATTAGACCACGGAATTCAAAATGGCCGCAAACATCATATTCAAATGATTTTCTGCATTAAAGATGAAAAGTTTATTTGCCAAATCGCATGCCCGGACGCCCGGGGCTACCATCTTTTCGCACTGGGCTGGCTATTTTTGGCTCTACACTAGGTAGTCCAGTAGCCCCAGAAAGTCATCTGCGCTACCAAACAAAATAAGGATTTGTCACCCCCTTATGTAACTAAACCCATAACTCAATTGTTCCTCTTATTCGATTCAGGACACCCAAATGTACCGATGTGTGAAATTTCGTGCTTTTATAACAATCTGAATACAGCATCGCCTTAGCACCGATACTACAAGCAAGTCAAGGTATGAGGGAATTGTGCTTTAGTCCATTAACACATGAATCTACTGAGCATTCACTAGGCGTCACTAGGGTATGCGTTGCACTCATCTGACGTCATCTGACGTCCTATGTTTCCTAGGACGACAGTCCAAAACTCGCCGTTTTGGACTGTCGTCCTAGTAAACATAGGACGTTGAAACTACATTGGTTTAATGTTGGGCCAGCATCACAGACGGTTGATCAATATTAAAATAGTGTGGGTTGAAGGGTCAGTGTTTGCAGGTGGTTATGTTACGATATGACGGAGGTGACAGGTTACAGCGCACTTGGATTAAAAATATATACGTCTGGTGGGCAAGGGAATTACAACAACAATAATAAACAGGGTATTATTGACAATTTATTTTATTATTTATCACATTGGAACGTAACAAAACATTTAAGACGTGTCTTAAAATTAACGTAACAGCCAAGTAGCTGTGAAGCAATATACAACTTAACTCAACATTGCTCAAGTCGTACACATTACATATATAAATTAATAAGTAAACTCAATTTCTATTCTACATTATATCATCGTTTATAACATTGATGGGATTATAAGATGGTAAAATTGCTCGTCATGCTGTATCTTGATAAGAAAAAATAAGTCATTGTATTTAACTAAGAAAATATATATGCGCTATGATTTATAACTGTAAAATCACATGAGAAAGAAAAATCGATTGATCCTGAGGAATTTCCACATGAAACAATACGACTTTAACATGTGATTATACATGTTATATATTAGACTAGATTTATAAATACGAACGGTCTAATGTATCTGTAAATATGTTTGTACTGACACACAGTACAGTCGTTTTAAATAGTTATTTTCCTAAAAGTGTTTCAAATGCTTATGATCTCTAAGTTTTGTATGTTAATATTCTGTAGAATATTCCTACACCACAATTACTTCATTTTAACGATTGAGTATTCTATATTATTATGCTCCAGTTTATTTAGTGTGAGAACATATCAAATGAATATATCATATAAGCCTATACAATATATATTTGCTATCATTAAGCAAAATTAATGGACTTAATACAGACTACATTGAATAAATTAAGGGCAGCAACTCCTTAACATAGCAACTGCTGTACTAAATATTGACATTTCATTTATTTGAAAACGGCATTGTTGATGCAATAGCCAGCTGCATACATGCTATAGCAAATTACTTGACATATATGCTGCTCTCCAAAGTCAAAAGGCAGTATCTGTTCAATTGAATATAAGCAGATACTACCTTCTGGCTTTGCAAGGCGGTATCTTCCCCTTTGTTTGCACAGCAACGTAATTGAACGCTGATATTGAAATAACAATTCGCACAGCTGGGGCTTGTAAGTGTACTGGAATATAGGTAATTCATCTTCGCAAATTTCATCAATTTAGTGAATTGAAGTAGCAAAAAAACATGTTATGCAATACGAAGGAGACAGAATGGCACATTCTAATTGAAAAAAAAACCATTTTATATTTAGTTTGAACGTTTGATAAATAATGTAGCGAATACAGAATCCAATTTACTATGCGTGTACCACATATACAATTTATTTCTGGTATCCACATTGTTTATTCGTGTTAGATTGTTATCTTCCAGTTCAAAGCAGCAGAATGTGATGTATGAATGAATCGCAGGACAGTCGTAAACAGCACGTGGCTGCACTAACAGAATCGCCACTATTACAGTAAACACAAAACATTTGTATAACTTTTAAACAATGTCGGACCAACGTCGAAGACGTTTGGCCGCCGTTGTATAAATGCTACACAAATGGTTTGTGCTTACTGGGATACTGCTGTACAAAGACAAAAACAGCAGCTGCTTGCTTGAAACGTGAGCAGTTAATGTCTTTCTGCCTTTGGACGGCATAATACGCCTGCTTATAGTTTATGTAGATCTCAGAAAAGATCAGTAAAAGCTAGATAAACAAACAACCAAGTACTATAATATTTGTCTCTGTTATCCAAATTTGTAATTAGTTTCATGTAATAACCTTAAATCTGTGGTATGTGGTGTGTTATTTTTATGATTATTAAAAACAAATAAGTAATTCTACGCTTCAAATTATTAAAGGCAGTCATATTATTGCCCGTGCTCTGTGACATGAAATAAAAGATGAAAGCGGGGTTTTCCTAACATTTTGATATGGAGTGGAATTCAACACTGGCACAACAAAGCCACCCATTTAGTTTGTCTCCAAATTAAAAAGAATGTATTCGTATTTAGGAAACGCATACATTCAATTCACAATTTTGCGGATATTTTCTTACGTCCAGCGGGCTTTGATTCTGACGTCTAAAGTCGATACCCGCACGGTAAGACTAAAAATATTTCTAATGGCCCTAGACCCATAACATAGGTATTCAAATGAAGCGGAAACAGCATTTATGATGATTTATGATGATTTAAAATTGAAAAAACACCTTTGGTATCCATTGTTTATACAAACATATTTCAGCGCTCAAAGGGTTGAATCTCCGGCAACAATAATCTATTATACTCCGTATCTGATGACCGTCATTTATATATATATATATATATATATGTATATATGTGTGTGTGTGTGTTTGAACCTATGTTATATATATATATATATATATATATATATATATATATATATATATATACCATCATTATGTGCCGAACAAACATAATCCTGATTTAATCGCCAACAAAACTGATTTTCTGTACGGATTTCTGAGGGAAACACCATCAGTGTTAATCAGATTGGTGTTAAGTCAGATGAAATACGTCGCCTTGAACAAGTCGACTTATAAAACATTTAATATAATAAATAAGAACACGTTCCTGTATCATTATAGAGTTCGTGGTGTTATATGTGGGATTGTTTACATATGTACCTGAATAAGCCTCTCACCTGTGTTGCTGCTAGTATAGGGGGCGGGACTTACATGTGTTGAGACTATATCCTGTAATATCAACAAAATAATGGCCATCGATATCACATTGTGATACTTCAATGTAAAGATCCTGGAGTTGTTTATTCTCACACTCTTTGCAATGGTTTTCACTATGACAATCTATTGGCCCATATCGCACTCTAGCTGTAGTTTGAACTGCAATATATGACAATATATATGTCAATTTTTCGTGGGATATAGGAAAATACAGCACATGTCCAATGAATAAGTGGTTCGCCTAAAGGCTCACACTTCATTCATTGGACGCGAGCTGTATTTTCCCATATCGCACTCAAATGAACACCGTTTGCATAATATGATATATTATTTTATCAGCACTGGCCAATCACGAGACGTTGATTTATATGTTAGGACAACGTCCACGCTGTATAGCGTACATAATAAACGTCGATTCTTCGTCTCTGTTTGCTGCGGAATTCGTGCGTACTCTAGAGCAGCGAATCAAGTATTTTATCAGCGTTTATCCAACACGTGCAATATGTGACCCACTGTGTCACTGGAGTATTATGAACTACTCAGTCAAGTATTTCATCAGAGGTTCCCTTACTGGGTTCTTTACTTCTGGACCGCGCTCTAATATCATTACCATCGTCTCTGCTGGCGTCAAACACGGTCTCATCGTCAGAGTCGTAGCTGTGCAGACTGTGTGAGCGAGAGCTGCCGTTAGAGACGGCGGCAGAGCCTGCAGAGCTGGGAGAGCCTTCGGAGAGCTTCTCATCGGGGAGCTGCTGGTGGAATGTACCGTAAGGCTTGTGTTCCAGAGGACTGTTGCTCTTACCTAGGATGGTCACCTGGGGTAGAGGCTCAGCCCATGGCTGCTTCACGCCTACAGGTATACAAACAGAAAAAAAGGATGATATATTCTGAAGTACATGTTTTGCTTTACATCCAGGCCTGCTAACCCGAGTAAGCAAGCATTCGCATTGAAGTAACGCACCCTGAAAAAGTATGTATGTTCATTATAATTGGACAATGTTAAGAGGGGTCTTCAATATATAATAAAATCCAAAAATACAAAAAAAATTGGAAGTGGACAGTCGAAGTCGACATCCAATCTGGATAAAAAATAAAATATTTTTTTTTGTTTTTCTACTTTGTTGCTGCCTGGATTTCTGCCACTGGATTTCGCCTCAGAACTAAAGAAATATGTGTTTATAAAGCAAACAGCAAGAGGTGTACAAACAGAAAAAAACCGGATCAGCTGATTTATTCTTCTGTAGATTTTTTCTATCATCGGATCATTTTTGGCTGTAATCGCTGATGTATTTTTCAGCTTAATATGATAACAAAATAATATATCTTGAATGAAATGTGTTGCCTTAAATCTAATCTAAGTCTGTTAACCCGAGTATGCAATTATTTGCATCGTATTAAACGTAGCTTGAATAAGTGTGTACATTAATTATAATCCAATATATTTTTCCGGTACGGATTAGAATAGTGGGTTTTCAACATCGACGCTGAAGCAATTATTTTGACACTGTAGGCTATTAAACGAATATGTTACTATTATTGCGTTGAATGTTCAAGCACACAAAATTTGTTTCGTTCAAAGCGTGTGAAAACTCGAACGATATAGACAGTTGCAGTGTTCGATTTACCTAAATATCATTTCCTCTTTTTAAATTATGTATTATATCTAATGCCAGAAAAATTCCAGTAGCGATGAAAGTATTCAAAATCCACTTACCTGAACCAAATATTCCATAGAAGATGACAGCGACCAGCACCACACTACCCGTCAGTAAGAACACATTATGCCAGTCAGCTAGTGTCTGTAACATAAACAAGTAATAACAGTACATCGACAAGCACCACAGTACCCGTCAACAAGAACACATTATGCCAGTCAGCCAGTGTCTGTAACATAAACAAGTAATAACAGTACATCGACCAGCACCACAGTACCCGTCAATATTAACACATTATGCCGTCAGCAAGTGTCTGTAACATAAACAAGTAATAACAGTACATCGACAAGCACCACAGTACCCGTCAATATGAACACATTATGCCAGTCAGCAATTGTCTGTTACATAAACAAGTAATAACAGTACATCGACAAGCACCACAGTACCCGTCTGTAAGAACACATTATGCCAGTCAGCAAGTGTCTGTTACATAAACAAGTAATAACAGTACATCGACCAGCACCACAGTACCCGTCAACAAGAACACATTATGCCAGTCAGCAAGTGTCTGTAACATAAACAAGTAATAACAGTACATCGACAAGCACCACAGTACCCGTCAATAAGAACACATTATGCCAGTCAGCTAGTGTCTATAATACAAACAAGTAATAACAGTACATCGACAAGCACCACAGTACCCGTCTGTAAGAACACATTATGCCAGTCAGCAAGTGTCTGTAACACATTATGCCAGTCAGCAATTGTCTGTAACACATTATGCCAGTCAGCAAGTGTCTGTAACATAAACAAGTAATAACAGTACATCGACCAGCACCACAGTACCCGTCAATATGAACACATTATGCCAGTCAGCAAGTGTCTGTAACATAAACAAGTAATAACAGTACATCGACAAGCACCACAGTACCCGTCTGTAAGAACACATTATGCCAGTCAGCAAGTGTCTGTAACACATTATGCCAGTCAGCAATTGTCTGTAACACATTATGCCAGTCAGCAAGTGTCTGTAACATAAACAAGTAATAACAGTACATCGACCAGCACCACAGTACCCGTCAATATGAACACATTATGCCAGTCAGCAAGTGTTTGTAACATAAACAAGTAATAACAGTACATCGACGAGCACCACAGTACCCGTCAGTGAGAACACATTATGCCAGTCAGCTAGTGTCTATAACACAAACAAGTAATAACAGTACATCGACCAGCACCACAGTACCCTTCAATATGAACACATTATGCCAGTCAGCAAGTGTCTGTAACATAAACAAGTAATAACAGTACATCGACCAGCACCACAGTACCCGTCAGTAAGAACACATTATGCCAGTCAGCTAGTGTCTGTAACATAAACAAGTAAAAACAGTACATCGACAAGCACCACAGTACCCGTCAGTAAGAACACATTATGCCAGTCAGCAAGTGTTTGTAGCATAAACAAGTAAAAACAGTACATCGACAAGCACCACAGTACCCGTCAATAAGAACACATTATGCCAGTCAGCTAGTGTCTGTAACATAAACACGTAATAACAGTACATCGACCAGCACCACAGTACCCGCCAGTAAGAACACATTATGCCAGTCAGCAAGAGTTTGTAACATAAACAAGTAAAAACAGTACATCGACCAGCACCACAGTACCCGTCAGTAAGAACACATTATGCCAGTCAGCAAGTGTTTGCAACATAAACAAGTAAAAACAGTACATCGACAAGCACCACAGTACCCGTCAATAAGAACACATTATGCCAGTCAGCTAGTGTCTGTAACATAAACACGTAATAACAGTACATCGACCAGCACCACAGTACCCGTCAGTAAGAACACATTATGCCAGTCAGCAAGTGTTTGTAACATAAACAAGTAAAAACAGTACATCGACAAGCACCACAGTACCCGTCAATAAGAACACATTATGCCAGTCAGCAAGTGTCTGTAACACAAACAAGTAATAACAGTACATCGACCAGCACCACAGTACCCGTCAGTTAGAACACATTATGCCAGTCAGCTAGTGTCTGTAACATAAACACGTAATACCAGTACATCGACCAGCACCACAGTACCAGTCAGTAAGAACACATTATGCCAGTCAGCTAGGGTCTGTAACATAAACAAGTAAAAACAGTACATCGACCAGCACCACAGTACCCGTCACTAAGAACACATTATGCCAGTCAGCTAGTGTCTGTAACATAAACACGTAATACCAGTACATCGACCAGCACCACAGTACCAGTCAGTAAGAACACATTATGCCAGTCAGCTAGGGTCTGTAACATAAACAAGTAAAAACAGTACATCGACCAGCACCACAGTACCCGTCACTAAGAACACATTATGCCAGTCAGCTAGTGTCTATAACATAAACAAGTAAAAACAGTACATCGATTAGCACCACAGTACCCGTCAATAAGAACACATTATGCCAGTCAGCAATTGTCTGTAACATAAACAAGTAATACCAGTACATCGACCAGCACCACAGTACCCGTCAGTAATAACACATTATGCCAGTCAGCTAGTGTCTATAATACAAACAAGTAAAAAACAGTACATCGACCAGCACCATAGCACCCGTCAATAAGAACACATTATGCCAGTCAGCTAGTGTCTGTAACACAAACAAGTAAAAACAGTACATCGACCAGCACCACAGTACCCGTCAGTAAGAACACACTATGCCAGTCAGCAAGTGTCTGTAACATAAGCAAGTAAAAACAGTACATCGACAAGCACCACAGTAACCGTCAGTAAAAACACATTATGCCAGTCAGCTAGTGTCTATAATACAAACAGGTAAAAACAGTACATCGACCAGCACCATAGTACCCGTCAATAAGAACACATTATGCCAGTCAGCTAGTGTCTGTAACACAAGCAAGTAAAAACAGTACATCGACCATCGCCACAGTACCCGTCAGTAATACCACATTATGTCCGTCAGCTAGTGTTTGTAACATAAACAAGTAAAAACAGTACATCGACCAGCACCACAGTACCCGTCAGTAAGAACACACTATGCCAGTCAGCTAGTGTCTGCAACATAAACAAGTAATAACAGTACATCGACACGCACCACAGTACCCGTCAATAAGAACACATTATGCCAGTGAGCTAGTGTCTGTAACATAAACAAGTAAAAACAGTAATGCTCTCAAAGTCAAAAGACAGTAACTACTTTGATTACCTTATAACCGCCTGTACCGACTATATTCGTCTTATTCATGTATTATATTAGCAAATTGAATACCAGCTTTTGAACAAGATAAAACGCGACATTGATCAGCAAGATTTCAAAATAGTTGAACTCCATTTTGTCAAATCTGAATAGGTTTCACTCATTTAAAATTGGGGATCGCATTAACTTCAAGTAAGTGCAAATTCCAATTAACTATTTGGTGGTTAAAAGATTAAAGAAAGAAATTCTGACTTCTGGTTTTGCATGGCGTAGCTTAAAGAGCCAGTGCTCAGCCTTACTTGTTAAGTATCTTACTTGTTCATTATCTCATTTCCAGAACAAATGCGCGACGAGATTGTTTTGTACATATAGTTGTTGATGTCTATAATTAACTTTGATCTTTCATATCTAATACATTTTCATTTCAAATGTCATTTCCTGTGATAATACACACAGAGATACATTTTAACAAAAAAATGTTTAAAATACCCCCTCCAGTCTAAATTTGACCGTGCGTACCTGGTGTCGTGTCATCTCTCCCACTATGATAGGATTCAGGATCCCGGCCAGTGTGCCCACGGCTGTAGTGATGGCCACCAGCACGCTGGCGTAACGCGGAGCCAGATCCAGGTGATTTATCTGCCATCCTGAAAAAAAAACAGAGAAAAATATTTCAACACAGTCTTGTCTGACATCGCCATTTTGAAAACCTCGCCATGTGGACCACAGTGGAAATTATTTCTATTTCAACTTGTCTTGTTTACTCGCTTTAATTATCCATTGTATGGTTTTTGCATCTAAATAAGACTTGCACTACTAGATACTTTTGTACCAGCTGATAAATTAAATAATCTGGAAACGTCATTTTATAAAACATGCGAATGTACAACAACTTTAATATTTGAAAATAAAAACAAAATGGCTGTAGGTGTTGATATTTTGTCTGCAACTAGCGGGGTCGAAATTCTGAGAATGACTGACCCAGATACTAGGTTTGTGATTGGTTGAGATTCTATAGAATAGCCGTCAGTGGTGAAGCTATGCTTTAGTGAGAGTCACGTAATTATCAACAATGAATATTGAATTGACATATATTATTCTAACGCTGAACCAATGTTTAGCTGACATCTAGCCGACGTCTGGGCAGTGTTGGACTAATTCATTGCTAGGCTACGTACCTGATATCGTGAGGCCACTGCCACCAACACCAACTGTGAGAAAGACGAGTGCAGGAGTACCCATGTTGATAAACCCCAGAAAGTACATACATAGCGCCTCTATGCCAAAGCCTGCAAGGAAAACCAGGTGTGTGAGTGATTATTGCTTTACGTTGCTATCATGGCAATATCGCGACAGAAGGGAGCACGAAGTCGGCACTATGCCCTACTCTTATCGAATGACTTCAAGGGTCTTTACAGTGTACAATACCATAGACAGCACTGCACACTCCAGGCCTTTGAACAGTTTGGAGCACTGTATATGCACAACCCTAACGACACACATCCGACCCGGTCGGGATTCGAACCCGGTACTTCTGAGTCGCAACTGGGCGGAATGAGCCATCGGGTCCGGCCAGGAAAACGAAAACGAGCTTTCAGCAAAATCAATTAAAAAAAAGAATTTTCGAATATTGAACCAGCTTTCTCAATCTGAATGTTGAATATTGAATGTTGAACCATCTTCATGCAGCTTTATAATTATTAAATCAATTGAGGGACTCTTGTGCTTTTAATCGATAGATTACACATTTTCTTTCAATCTGAGGTGGGCATACTTCAGTAAACATAAAATATTTGCATAACATTTGTACAAAGTTGGCCCAACGTCTTCGACGTTGGCCCAACATTGTACAAATGTTATACAAATGTTTTGTGTTTATTTGGTATGGTGGTAGCAATTCACACAACAAGTGTGTCAGGAGGGTCAAATAAAAACTCATGGTCTTTAATATTTACCTGCACACGTAAATAATTTTCTGACTTGCGTGGCTGTGAGGTGAGTGTCCCTCATCATGAGGTCGGCCAGAGGTCCACTCAATACCGCCATCACCGCCATAACGGCGTGAGGCAGGGAAGACAGGAAGCCGTTCTGAAAAAAGTATGGGTTCCAAGTATGTGGACATCGTAGAGGATTACAATGTGATATTAGCCACTGCTGTACAATGTTATACTAATTATTTTATAGGTTGTCAGTTTTTTTTAAATAAGTGACACAAGAGAAATATTGTATTAAGTTCAATTAAGATATAATACAATTGACATGATTACGATATCACCACAATATTAACAGTCTGTTAACAGTAGTAAATTTTGAGCCCTATCTGATCAATTTTTATAATGTTTTGTACAAAAACTCTGCCGTAAGTGTTGTAACTGCTTCTACTTTTACCCCGTGCAACCCTGAAATAACTGCATACAAACCATGAAGACCAAAGGGTTGTTTCAATTTAAAATCATTATTAATGTCTTAGTTAGCTCTTTCCACTTCATTTGAATATATATGGCATGGTCTTGGCCATTTTAAATATTTTGATTTTTTCAGTGCGGGGCCGTCTTAAGACGTCTGTAGACGTCAGATTCTGACGTATAAAGACGGTCCCCGCGCTGAAAAAGTCAAAGCAAACAGTCTCTATATCGTCCCCTTGGATATGAAAGGGTGTATCTGCCATTTTGTAAAGTGGCAGATACACCCTTTCATATCCAAGGGGACGATATGTTGTCATTACAGAGCAGCGTCACTGCCTTTTGGCTTGACAGAGTAGTGCTAACCTCAGCTATGGTGTAGCCAAACTCATTGAGGTAGGTCGGCTCGTTGGTGAGAAGCATGAAGAATACAAAGCTACGGACGAAGTTACACACACTCAAGGCCAGCACCGGGACGGAAGTAAAGATGGCGCGCCAAGGCACTGTGTCGTGCTGTGATGAAAAAACAAGTGTCATTATATATGTCAGAATACACGAGACTCTGAACCGCTGGTTCAACATTCAAACAACATTGGATTAACATGTCCTGTTAGCTGAGATTAATTATCAAGCAATCCAATTCATATTCTTAAGATGATCCATTACATCAAGTGTTATATTATAATAATAATTAGTTGATACACTACTAAAATAACATGATTGCGCACGGTAAAAGTGACGTATTGCAGACATGACAGAACGCTCTATGAAAATTGAATTCTAAAATCTAAAATCTAAAATTTGTAAATTATTTTGTGGTATATGTTCGGTTGATATTTAATTAAGATACATGTTTTTCATAAGTAGAAATACTTGTCGTTGTTTGAAACTAGAAGGTACGTCAATAATCCCAGTTTCAAATGAAATAAAAATAAATAGAGAGCTAATAATTTAATTTACAGCGTCATTGAGTCTCAATATTGTTGAGAGATACTGGCGCTATTAAGAAATCTTTACACAATATAAATCATGATATTGTTCTGCTGCTTATATATGCATGATATGAATACAGATCCCATACTCATCTTCATTATTTGTACAAGCATGAACCGCATCCAATCTTTATTATTCACATATTTACTCAACAACGTAATTCGTGACATTTTAAATTATGATATACAGTCGTCGTCCTGACCTCGTATATAATAGCTGACTCTCCTTGACTCTTTGAGATCATCTTCAGCTCGTTTTCGCTGATGTAGGGATGGTGAGCGGGCTTCTCGTGCGCCAGGAACAACCAGAATATAAACCAGATGATACCAACCCCACCTGGTGAATACAAATAAACTACATTGTGGGAAAAATGATATATTTATTACATTTAGAATGTGTCGATGGATTAATGATTATGATTAGGCATTTTCTAGAAAATATATGTATAAACTTATATGTATAAACTGCACAGTATAAGAAGGCAACCTGATTTACACGTGCACATTAATAGCTATATAGATAACCTGGGAGATATACTAAACATACTTAAGCATATTTAGTGAAACAAGTTATATATTACATGTATATCATTAACCTCTGTGCTGCTGAATTGGTAAAAAAACATTTTTTGTTCATTTAAATCTGCAATTACCGACACAATTTTCAGCTTCAAATGACGAAAACTATCTAAAATATAGTTATAATAACCTTTAAAAAGTTTTATTAGACGATGAAATAAAACATTGTTAATGGAATGAACTTAACAAAATGTTAACAATAATTATGAATATTAAGTTAGTAAGTAAGTAATTGGATATTTTGTAAAACATTGGGTAATTTTGATTGACAGTGAGGTAACAATTGCGGTAGCAATGCACACCTCTCACACAATTAAAATAATGTTACCAATCCCGGGTAGTTCACGGGTTAAAGCTACCAGATCCGTGTTTATACATGTTATATGGCTACGATGTTAACCCTTAAGCGCTGAAATATTTTTGTATAAACCATGGAGACCAACGGTCTTTTTAAATTTAAAATCATCACTGTAATTGTCTTAGCGCTTTCTGATTCATTTGAATACCTATGGTATGGGTCTACGGCAATTAGAAATATTTTTACTCTTACAGTGCGGGGATCGACTTTAGACGTCAAAATCTGACGTCTACAGACGTCAGATTCTGACGACTAAAGTCGGTCTCGTGCTTCAAGGGTTAAGTACAATAATAATATGTCTGCGCCGTGACAATTATAAATAACGCCCCTTTTATGACGATGATTATAGAGCAGAACGACCTTGAAGATGTTAATATTAAAATCGCCCGTATGAACTTACACAATAACCAGAATCTTCACGAATATGATCATGCAAAATGCCCATGTTTGTAAGATAATTATAAATGATTCAATTCTAGGATATAGATGCATAAGTTGATGATAAAGTAATAGTTACTGCCATTTGATAGTAGCCAGGTAAAAGGTTATCTTTTTAAAAACAATACACAATTGGCCATTTTATCTTAATCATCCTATGCCTGTCTCGTATTTCTAGTGTGTGGTGAACAACAGTTACTGTAAGCGTCATAGTCTTATACGCACCGAGACACCCTCTAATAAAAGTGATCCTTTAGTTAACAGTTGTTGAAAGATCCTATATAATCGTGTAATGGTAAATACAAGTGTACATAGCTAACTTCTCAAGGATCTATTGATTCTGATTGTGGTGTAGTTTTGAGTGTTTTGGTGGGCTGTAGATAAACTCATATTAATACAATGTAACTATATAACGCGAAAAGGTACAGCAAGGCGGAATCATTTTGTATGGATTTTTAGGTTACCTCACTGACGTTTTCGCATGTCACATGTCACAAAAATGAGGATGTATTCCCAAAAATTCCACTTCTTCTAAGCAATTATAAACAATATTTCCCCGCTTATTTATTTGTTTATTTACTCGTTGATTTACATGTTATACAAAAATAATTATTTACTTAGATGTGTTAACCCATAAATATAGTTATACGTCGAAGTAAATTAGATGGTATTTTATGTCACTTTTCCCTCACTTTAAATTGACACATAATTCGTCGCTTTATCATGTTTATGATAATTTGGTAATCCGTATTACTGAGCTTATATTCTAATCACTATTAAATTGTTGTGTAACTTACCGTGACCGTAGTAAACATAGGTCCAGTCATATTGATGCGTAACATAGCCTGACACTATGAGTCCTAGAACAGGTCCCAAGTACACACCTGGAAAATAATTTATAGTTTCGGTTGGAATAGATATATATGAGCATTTGCAGCAATGAATAAGCAATTAGCGAAGTTAAATATATAGATCCTAAATCATAGATAAGCCATCTTGACACGTTTACCTCACTGTTAAAGCTCAGCTAAATGTACATTTCATAATGGATGATAATCACCGACTTACAGCACACATGTTTACTAAGAGTATTTTAACATGGTTAAGTCCGGATGGAGCAGAATGCAAAAAACAGTTTCAGCTATGTTTGATATTTCGTAGTTGCCGTTGTAAGTCCACCCTTAGATCTCTTCCATTCCCTTTAGCATTCTCAGATTAGAACGTGAATGCACGTTTCCTGATAAACGAGCCACTGCAACCATTTTCTCGCATTTTGGAATTCCCACAACATTTATTTCGACTTCATCATGTTGAATAATATTCCTTACCTTGTATCGTCCCACTTCCCTTCCATCGTAACATTGCTGCATATGTACAGTAGGGAAACTATGGTACATTCAATTACAAATTGTTTATACCTGAAGACAGATTATTAGCAGTAGAGAATGCTTTTCGCTAATTTCTTCCAATTATCTCTCACGTTTCGTAATAATTCGTAGAGGCTATTTTCAAGTAAAAGTCCAGCAGCCTTGGAAATTTCATGAAATTATTTTGATTATTTAAAACATTAGACCATTTGACACGTACACAAATTATAATGGAATTCTGGATTGAAAACCCAGCAAATTTAATCAGTTATTGGGTCATAGAGGAACGTCGTAATTTTCCTTCTACTACATGTTAAATGATCTACTTTTGAAATATTAATGATAATTTCGCGAAATTGTCGGAGCGGTTGGGCTTTTACCATGTTTACTTAGAAAATAGGCTTAACAATTAGTCAGGAAAATCGGTTAACGCTAATCAAAGAAAAGCATGCGCTGCCGGAATTATATGTCTTCCACTATAGTCCAGGTGTCAAACATTTAGTACCGTCGGAGTATATAGCATTTTAACTGTTAGGTTCCAGTTAGATATTTCGAAAGAAGGCATAGAAAAAAATTGGATGCATTTTTTAGTAAGAATCTATTGCAAAACGGTTCTAGCATAATTAGGGTGGGCTGTATCTGAAAATGACTGTTACCAAGCTGAAATTGCAGTCTTTCATAGTAAATTTTGCAATATAAAAAAATAACAGTCGATAATAATTAAGTTACCCATGATGAATATGCTGGCGGCGAACATCTTGGAAATAGGCTAAATTGGACCATGTGTGACTATTTTTCAGCCTGGTGATACCGATTTTCGAATTTAGCACACCCTTATAATGCTACAACCGTTTTGCAATTGTTTCTACTAAATATGCATCAGGGTGCGCAGTTTTCTGAAAAATCCGCCTTCTCTATTATGTACGAATATGTTATATATAAATATAATAATACCTGTAAGGACGACCGCACCGGAACTGCTTCTTTCCTCCGCCATAGTCCAGTGGCGCAGCAAGGCGTAGCAGCTTGGATACAACACTCCCTGAATCAACAAAACAAATGGAATAATTATTATTCGTGTATAAAGTAAAAATACTTTACTTGAAGGTATGTGGATTAAAATCTAAACTAAGATTGCTCGATTTGTATGACTTTATAAACGGTTATGATATAGTAATAATGCTAGTGAAACTAGACGAGCAGATCTTGATAAAATTACAATTATACCAGAATTTGTGATTTTGTCATAAAAAAGAGCCTCTGGTGGAGTAGCAATACTGATTAGAAAAAACAATAACAAATGCTTTTTGAAGTATTAGATACTGAGAATGACAATGCATGTACCATCTCGATCAAAATGAAAAGGACATTCAAATTGTCCAATGATATCAGGCTTCTTTATAGCCCTCCAGAGGGTTTATCCCTATGCCGATCCAAACATTTTTTTACACAATAAAATGTGACATAATTGACTTATCCTCCCAACAGAATACATGTATATATCTAGTTGGAGAATTGGATGACTATATACACATAGTAGATAATCATTTTATTTTAAATGACAATCCTGCATTGAATGACGATGCTCCACGTGTTCTTGAGAAGCATGTTTAAAGGCTATTATGTAAATAAGTTTGGACATAAATTATTGCAGATGTGTAAATCCCTTAATTGTGAATGGAAGGTGCAATGGCGACAAAGGAAGTAAATTTAGTTGTAAGAATACCAGTGTGGTCGACTACTGTATATCATCAAAAACATGATCCAGTACATAGAGGAGTTTGCAATTCATGAATTTAAAGAATTGCTATCTGATATTCATTGTCCAATGTCACTACACAATTATCAGTTTACCGAAAATAACTAATACATTACTCCTAACCATACTGAACACTCCACGGAAGATCAGATATATGTTTTTAAAATATTATTCTATATAATCATGCTATTATATTATGTTTGTTCAACAATAAAATACTGCATATGTGTTTTTGTAGATTATAAAAAAACGTGCGATAATGTAAACAGAATACAGCTATGGCAGAAAATGCTAGACTATATTAATAATGGTAAGATATCTAATGTTGTACATAATATGTATAATCAGGCAAAATCGTGTGTTCATTTGCCCCATGGTTCAGTCTCGTCCATGTTCTGATGCAAAGTTGGTGTACGACAAGGTGAAAACTTGTCCCCTTTACTATTTTTGATTTATCTGTCATTTTTGACTAATAGAAATGACCACTTGAATCAAGAAAGTTTGGCAAGTGAATTTTTAAATGATGACAGGATTTTAATTTTCTTAAGGTTACATGTCTTACACCACGCGGACGATACAGTCTTAATTGCAGAAACACCTGAAAAACTCTAAAAACTAATAGATTCCGTGGGCGAGTATTGTGAAATATGTCAACTCTGTAACTTAAAAAAAGATTGTAATATTTTCCAGAGGGAAGTTAGAAAGCCTCCGAAGTTTGTGTGGGGATATGATGTATTAGAGAGAGCTGATTCATATATTTATCTTAGTATTCTGGTTAATTATGATCATGATGATGATAAAATTAGTAATCCGAAATGCGATCTATTTGCACGTAGAAATAGAGTCTTGTTTTCTTGTACGGGTGTGAAGTCTGGTGACACAAAGGGGGACTACCTAAAACGCGGCACATTTCTGACGGCACATTCACGGAACGGACGGCACATCAGCGGACAGTTCACCCCACCATTGTACCCCACCATACAAGTCAGCTACTGCTGGATATACACTGTCACTCCCCACCCTAATGCCCGGTCACAGGGAACATTGTGGTCATTGCGCGGCCCAGTCTACGGCTAAATTACGGAATTCACGGAACAAAAACGCCCCAAATCAAAAACACAAGTAATGTAATAAAACATTACTATTTTTTATTTACTATATTATGTTACAACATATATATATATAAAAATAAAAAACACAAGTAATGTAATGAAACATTATTATAATTATAAACGGTAATATGTTACAATATTTATATAAACACATAATGGAATGAAACATTAATATTTGTATTTTATGGTAATGTGCTGCAATATGGATATCACCATGTAAACAATGGCAAAAAAAATATTAAAAGTATCAATGCATGATAAATGTAATGGAATAATAAAATAGAGAAACATGCAATCACAAAACAATGCATACAGAGCAATGCAGCAGAATGTGTACAAGTAGGCCTAAACAGTATTTTTCAAGGACACTATTAGGATAGTAAAGATTATGTGGAAATAATGTAAATTTAGATGATATGATATTGTTATGTCTCGTATCCTCGTCAGTCAAATCAACTTCTACATAGGGAGCAAAAATATATATTTTTTTTTCTCTTAACTGTTGGCGATTTCGACATCTTCTAAAAACCCGCCTCCCACATGTTTTCCTATCACATTTAATTAGGTTATCGTAGCATTTTGGGAAACTGCAGCAGCAAAACAATATAAATGATGCGTCGATAATCTCCGCAGTAGTTACTCGACCGGGACTCGTCGGGAACGGTTGGAATATTATTTCTGAAAGACACTGTAATAAATGCGGTCTCACTTTTCCCTGATCAAATTTCAACACTGATTTACCCGCCCAACCAAAAAAAAATATTGTACAAGATGGCAAATGGCATACAGACCGTAATTTACAAGCTTTGTAGGTATGGACGCGTCAAGGAAAGATTTATCTTTACCGTATAATTTTGACAATAAACTTTTGCAATTTAACAGATGGTGCTATGTTGCCACTGGGTGACCAGAGACTATCAAAAATAATTATAGGAGCAATAGGCGAAGTTTTAACAGTTTAAAAGAAGGTACCCAATCCAATGTATATTACCATTGTGGTGTATTTGTATATTAAGAAATATCATGAATATTGTTGCATGTTGAAAGGCAGCCTCATAAGACCACCCTTCCCTTTCTTTATATGTTGGAGCGAGAAATGTTGACTGTAGTAGACCATGGATGTATCGAAATTGTTTTCGCAATATGTGTGCGATCACTTCCATAATATCGCCATTTATAAAATTATCCTAAGAATTTTTAAAATTACCAACAATTCGTTTTTTGTCTTCCTCTGTTAGGATTACAGGAGTGTCTTTGAAACTTAGCCACGTGGTGGTTCGCTTTTTGAAACGCTGTGAGGATTTAACACTACATGAATCTACTTGCAGATTAGGTTTTTTAAACAGTGGGTATATTTCAGTGTTCTCAAATCTCAATCTTTTTGGGATGAGGTTGTACGTCACTGATAAAGCTATCTGGGGAGTGGCAAAGAATGTCGTCTCTAGTTTCGGACACACCGTCTGTAGTATTATTTTCTTTCTCGACAGTGCTAACATTATTATTAATAACCTGGCAAGGTGCGTCTCTTTCATCCGCTACGTTATCACCGCGCTCAGAGGCATCATTTTAGAAGTTTAGAGAACTTGAAGGACCCTCTTTTTCATAAAGATCAAGATACTTAAGTTTCTTTCTCATTGGACTGGCATGTTTCGGAACAGATATTGACACTTCTTATCCCTCCAAGGAGTTCTTCATAACATTCCATGCCTATATTCTGTACTGTATTCTCTGCCTACATTGTTTGTTTCAACATGCAAAATTAGGACCTTACAATTATGTAGTACATCTGTGGCATTTGTGCCTACCAGAATGTCTTAGATATATGATCCTGGACAAAAACGTGCATCAATTCCATGAGTCTGTAGATGATGATGTGCAGATCGGCACTGCGAATCTCCTAAAAGTAAAACCATCTTTCACACAGAAGCAGAGAATGACGGGGTCGTCCAATTTTACTGCCCGGGTTTTTATTCTGTTTGGACTGAACGTTTGACCAGCCAGAGCAAGGAGAGTGCTTGCCTAGGTACGGAGCAATATCTCGTATACCACGAAACATATTTAATCCACGTACCTCGACAAATTGTCTTTAAGCAGGTTTTTAGAGAGGGAATTGGGGAGGGGGGGGGGGGTCTGTCAAACGTGTTACTAAGAAAATGTGTTACTTCTGTTAAATTTGTTATTTCTTTGCTATGTTTTATTAAATTATTGATTATAAGTTTAGTAGAGAGCATACCACAACAGTATATCAGTGTGGATAGGTGTTGTTGCTGACACCTGTGTGTGTGGGGGGGGGGGGGGGAAGGGGGCACTTGACCAACCTGCCCGTCGAGGGAGGGGTTGTGCCGTGTGGTGGGATCTTGTTTATTGGCTGTCTATTAGGATGTGCCGTCAGAAATGTGCCGCGTTTTATGTAGTACTCACAAAGGGTCCGGTATTTTAGAAACCGTACATCTACAATTTTGTAATATTGTACTTTGTTTGTCTAAAAACACACCCAACTGCATGACATATGGGGAGTTGGGTAACTCATATTGAATGTAAAATAAAGGTAAAAATATTGTCATTTTAGTTCAAACTTGTTAAAAAAGCATAACTTAAGTTAAGTAATATGGTATACAACCTAATTCATAAAGGGCACATATCCTATGATAATAGTTGATTGATCATTGTTAAACAAACTCTTGATGGTTGTGGGTTTACATATTGAAATGACCAAAATATCAATATTAGCGTCTTTGTTTTAGGAATATGGTAAAACTTAGATTAAAAGACCAATATATACCAAAATGGATGCAAGATATTTGCGTAAATAAAGTGTTTATAAGAATAGTCTTGCTTTTGAAGATTACCTCATTCAACTACCGGACAAATGACTAAATTTCGTTGTCGTAATAACAAATTGTATTACATTCAGCTTGAACAGGAACAAGCCAAGACAATAATTAGCATCCCAGCTAACTTATTTGTATCTTTTTCCACTCGGAGCGGGAGCAAATTGTTGAGAATTCTACTCTGATCTTCATGTATTCATTTGGAGCTCGAATTCCTAACATAATGTCCATCCTCAATTGACGAAAAATAGTTATATTTATGAGAACAATTATAGAAATCTCCAAAATTGATTTATGTGTTTAACGTCAATCAATTCCAGTGCATGATTATATATTGGTTTGGAACTTTTTAAACAGTATGTAGGCCTATACGGGGTATGGCAGGGAAAGGGTGATAGATTTAAACCACTATGAAATGAATGCTCTAGGATAAAATAATATATCTACATTAATTAATATGATTAATCGGATTGACGACCCTTTATATAAACGTGCACGGCTGCATACCAATAAGCTCTGACGACATCCCAGCAAATACGAGACAAACACGATGCTTGTTTATTGTTTTTCTTTTAACCCTTTCAAGCCTGATTTCACAATTGTCATCTTCATCCACTACAAGCCGCGAATTGCTGCCGCAATTCTCGACTTGTAGTGGATGAAAATGACTTAAAGGGGGTGAAAAATTTATGAAAATTGCTATGTATCATGGGTAATATCATAATAAAATCCCTAGTTGAAGGAAAATGAAGTCTGTTTTCAGGGATGTGAAATGATGCTTTAATGCATCGTGAAATCTTAAAGGGTTAACGGGAATCACTTCATACTTATTGTCCTTGTGCTGGCCTTTTACAACTATTTGCTTAGAGTGATCAATACAAATGGCAGAATACCAGTTCGAGTGTGCGGGTCGTTGACATTTGAAATGATATGGGTCCAACTATCATAAAAACAGATACATAATAGATGATTATAGCATAGATGATCAGGTGACGAATATATACATGCTATCGTCTACTTATGCGCATGCATTTTCTAAACGCATCACCCGGCGTGATATTCATGCAGGCAGGAATAGTATGAAATTATTCACATGATGATTTCCAAGAAATAAAAATAACCAAATGAATAATTGATATCAAACCGCTATCACATAGGATATCAATGATGGTATATATCAATGGTGATATTAATCAACGATGATATGTCATTGTAGTGACCTTGGAATAAATAAGTTCAATTGAATCCCAGCATAACCATGTCAAATATCAAAAGTTGTAACAACACTGTGCTGATAATATCATTTCTGTTACTTGGATAAATGTACATGTCCGGTGTATTGATATTCAATTTATCTCATAGCCCGGCGAGAACCATACATTGCTATGATTGGCCCAATGTTGGGTTGACGTTGAATGATTACTGGCAAATTAATGGGGCTGTTTATGACCACACATCACTTGAATTGTTCAAACTGTCACAAAAGAAACAAATTTGGTAGTCTACATACGTAGTTTTTTTACATTTTAAATGATCCTAAAAATGTGGACACGGGATCTGCCCATACTGACGGCTTCTATTTTGGATTTTAAAATGGCCGTCATCAAAATCTCAAAAGAGCTACAAAGTTTCCAAATACTCGCAAATTATTCACTACTGAATAACCTATTTGAAACAATAGGCGTGATTGTAAGTTCGCAGTGGCTATTGACAGGGACACCCCTGTCAATAGTGCACTTATACGCGTTATTGACAGGGAGATGATTAGCCAATCAGTGCTTCCCACACATCACGCCTCCATCTTCCCAGCGAAAGGCACACGTGTTGTTAAAATGGCTGCGAAAATAGAGGCTGGTGCCTCCTTCTCAAAGTGGGAAAAGTGGAATAAGACGTTGTAAAACTTCAAATCTAGTCATGAAGTAAAATTTAGTGTACTCTGCAACAAGAACGTTGCTGCTGCAAATAGAAGGCTATCGCCGAAAGTTGTGCAGCACCCATATGATCACAAATACGCTAAAGTTCAGTATGACTACAATCATCGTGGCAAGCCGAGGTAGTTCCAAATGCACTATTGCCAAAGTGACCCTGTCAATAACAGTTGAAACTGCAGTATTGACAGGGTCACCCTGTCAATAGCCTCCGCCTTATAAGTTAGTATATTGCAAAACATGGTTTCTTTAAAGTTGAATGTTCACATTTATGAAGAAAGTTATTGTTGTTAAAAGAAAGCATTGAAATAATTTAACCAGTAACTACCATTCTCAGGACAAAAACATTTTTTTCAATTTTGAAGATTAACGTATTCTGCATGCGAGAGTGACTTACCTCGCTGAGACCCTGGATAGCTCGTACCACACACGTGGCGCCATATCCCAGCGAGACAATGGCCACCGGAAGTAACAGATTTAGTGAACACGATACTAAAATACAGCCACCGAACAATCTACAGCATAAACAAAACATATTCAAACTGTGCTAGATACTTTATCTTTGCAAATAATTGTCAGCATCCCCTAAAACTACGACCACAATACGAATTATGTCCACGTGTTTATTACGACAAAAACACAATAACTTTGAAACATTAACACGATCAGGTGCGATGAAACAGGTAAATGTATTGTTGCTAAAAATACTGTATTTGTTCTAAAAAGCTGAAAAACAGCAACTGCTTACTTGAAAAGTAAGCAGTTGCTGCCTTTTGGCTTTATATTGTATTGTTATCCAATCGTTTTCGTGTGCGGAGCGAGCATCATTATGTGTAATGCGGCAAGCCAAATAAAATTAAAATAATTTAAACAAAACAACATAATGAAAAAGTCAAACAGAGAGTGTTTTTAAAATAGCATTTTACTTTAACCCTTTAACCGCCAAATTATGCAATTTGAATTTTCACCCACTTGAAGTTGTGTCTCGTTGACGCGATCCACAACTTCAAGTGAATGAAAATTATTCAGATTTGACAAAATGGAGGTCAACTCTTTTCAAATCTTGCTGGTTGATATCACATTTTATTTTTAACATATTTAAAATCTGGTACTTAATGTGCTAATAAAAAATGAAAACCCGAAGATATGCGACACAGGCGGTTAAAGGGTTAAACATGTAACCAACATTTTAAGTGTAACCAAGTATCAGTTTTTGTATTAACCATGTTAACGTTGAATGTCATCCTCATATGTAACCCTTCAGCACGTAATATGTTATATCAAACATTATAAAGTATTTATCATTTTGAAAAATATACATCACTGGGTTTTTATCATGTTTACAAGTGTATTTGGTTTAAGATTAGCTTGAAAATTTACATAGCTAAGCTCCCAGCATTTGGGTAATTTTCCGAAAAATGCACAATGCGACTGGTTATTAGTTACATGTATGTGCAGATCTGTCACATATATATTCTACATGAGGACTTTTATATACTGTATATATGAGCCAATCGCTTAAAACATGCAAAATTTGAGTCTTAAATTAACTGATTTTATAGAACGGAAACTGATGATAGCCATAGCAATATCAGACAAACATCGCTAAAAAGTACCAACGCACATCATATGTTGGAGATGGAATAATGAAATATATTGGAAATGGAAATATTTTCCTCTTAATTTGTAAATTGCGTCAGTTTCAAATTATAAAAAACCTAGAAAACATCTGTGTTCCTCAATGGTTTTAATCATTATCGTGGCATACATGGGCGTACCTGTGTGAAGGTAGTACTGTAGACAGATATCCCGCTGGCAGCTGTGTCAATAAGTAGCCCACGTAGAATATACTGTGAAGAAAGCCGATTTTACGGCTGTCCCAGTCCGCCTCGGGGAGCTACGAGCACAAATAAATGATTATAATTATGACAACATAAAATATTACATATTACCCGCATAATACACATAAATATTATCATGTAATTAGCTCATAAATAGCATATGGACTCCATAGTGCATTCAGTTGGATGAAATGAAATGAATCGGGCTAAGTTTATGCCACTTTTGTGCACATACAGGCTAAATTGGGCCAGGATAACATCCTGAGGAAGGATGGTGAGATGAGTGAGATGACACTGCTCTCCAACCATGACTCGAAATTCAAACCCTGGAGGTCTGAGGCCGAGCACGCTACCTCTCGGTCACGGAGGCTCCCCATAATACATTCAGCTTGATACAAAATTTTATTTTTCCCCAGCAGCTTTGATCTAGGTAAGTCTTAATCCAATAAACCAGTCTATATTGGGACATCTTTTAATTACTGTATAGATAATCCAATGTTTTAAATGTGAAATAATATATAATAATGAACATGTGTAATATTAAAAATGCACAATGTACTTCTGATTACATCTAAGTACAGTAAAGATCGTAGATTGCGTATTGTAGTCGTTAATACATTCACTACAATCATTAAAACTATCACTATCCTAAATCTCCCCACACTTTTGCTTCAGACAATGTTGTTCTGTCAGCTCTGAGCGCATTTGCGCCACACAGCCTCAACACTGCTGAACTCTTCAATGTTGGGTCGGTGTTGCTCCTCATATTGCGTTACGCATTAGCTTTGTTGTCTCCAATGCTGTGTAAATGTTGGCCCACCGTCTGCGACGGTGGCCCAAGATTTACACAGCATTGTAATAACGTCAGGTGGGTCTACTCACACTTTCCATAGCCTTGAGGGTGCCCACTTTAGTATGAACGCCTTTGTCCAACAGAGTGACCACCGTCACTCCCACGTTAACACGCATGGCGTGGATGATCATCATACCAAGTGACAGCAGTGCCACGATGATCTGTCTCTTGGGTATGTAGATATCACTGCAAGCCATGGTGAACTCTGATGTGGAAAACTATATGTAAACACAGAGTTGGGAGTCGTAAAGTGTAAATTGAAGACTTTTGAGCTGACGATTGCATTTAAACACGTCACTTTCGATGTTAAGTATATCCGTTGTGTTTGTGTATTTACAACATTCCAAGGTAAAAGATGCGCGCTTTTTGTTATCCGTTGTCACGGCTATCGTAATTATCTCTAAATATACTTTGTCTTCCTGCATCTCATGGTTTAATATGGCAGTAGCATCCAATGACAGCCTGGAAGATACCTATGCTGCTGAACACATAATTGGTTAATAATTTTTATGTGGCAATCAAGAAGCCCCTATCATTTGAAGTACAACAGCCATCAATGAATTATGAGAGATCACGAGGTCTCTACATGTATACTTATTAAACTCTGCAGCGTCTTGTGACCAAACTTTGATATATCCACATTTCAATTGAAAGCTATTTGAAAACAGATATTCCATGGACTCGTCATTGCTTTGTCTTTTACATTGTTTGCCGACATTATGTTTTCTTGCAAAGTTCTGCACAATATAATATCTGGTTGATTGTGCAGCTGTCTGGATGACTCACTGGCTGGCTGACTGAATGGCTTATCGGTTGGCTGGTTGGCTGGCTGGCTGACAGTCTGGCTTATCTGCTAGCTGGCTGGTTGACTGGCTGATTTACCAGCTGAGTCAGTGATTGTCTATATGATTGTCTGACTGGTTCTGTGGTCAACTTGGTGATGGCATTGTGCCTTGTCGGCTGGCTGGGTTCACAGGCAGGCGTAATAGAGGCATCCTTATATATATATGTACCCCTAACACATGTACCTCGCCTGGTCAGTGAGTCATTTGTACATGGCGCCCCCAGCTGTCACAAGTAGTCCTTACTGCTGATCAATTAAATCCATTTATCTCCCAGCAATCTTCAGCATCACCATACTGCA
Source organism: Flabesymbios commensalis (assembly GCA_964017125.1). Lineage (NCBI taxonomy): Eukaryota > Metazoa > Annelida > Polychaeta > Terebellida > Flabelligeridae > Flabesymbios > Flabesymbios commensalis. The sequence goes on along the minus strand of OZ024914.1, from coordinate 18,862,438 downwards.
ATCATATCAATAAATAGGAGTGATACTAACACAGGAAATCATAATACATTCATTCTACATTATCATAAAACACGTTACACTAAGACAAATACCTGAAATGAGACAAAAAGCAAACTGAGTATATGTAATATAAATTAATGTATCTATTATTTCAGACACTTCTACAATAATTCATGATATCTATGCTTTCCTAGAGTCAACAGTAGAGTCAGCGAAATATATTTTCTACGCTTTCAGCAAGTTTAAAATAGATACAATTTCTCTGAAATTGATAATTTTTTTGGGGAGATGGCCGTCTAGTCAGATTTGATAGAACAAATATTTGTTGGAATTTTCAATACAGAAATACGTTTTCGCTTTGTTGTTGTCATACAGAAAATGTACCTCATTTGAAGCTAGAAACTAAATTACCAATTCTAATTGCTACTGAATAAAAAATAACTGACAACTAATCAGTGGTAGAATCGTGACGTTTTGACGATATAATAATGCTTATTAACCCTTAAAGCGCTAACATATTTTGATAAAAACCAAGAGAAATCAGAATCTGACGTCTAGAAAATGAAATGAATCGGGCTTTAGGCCACCTTTGTGCACATATAGGCTAAACTGGGCCAGGAGAACCTCCTGAGGATGGTGAGATGATTGAGATGACACTGTCCTCCAGACACAGGATTCGAAATTCGAGCCCTGGCGGCCTGAGGCCGAGCACGCTACCTCTCGGAGGCTCCCCACAATACTAACTTTCACACGTGGATGGGGAAGAAACAATTTTGTTTCTTTCAAACCGCCGAGACCGGGAACCGAACCCCGGACTCTGGCGTGAAAGGCAGCGGTGCTAACCACTACCCTAGGGCCCCCGCCCCTGACGTCTAGAGGCGTCAGATTCTAACGTCTGAAGTCGGTCTTTGCACTGAAAGGGTTAAATTTAGTTCTTTCAGATCGCCACCTCCACCACCTAATTATTTGCTGCTGGGACTGAATACACACATCTTAGTATCAATACATAATGTTATTATCTACATTAAATGTAAATTGCTAGTCTACTGCCGACAGATGAATCCGTAAATTATATGTCAGAACATATCACGCATTTATTGAGTGGGATACATTGGAAACTAATCAGATCATAAGATAGTCATCCGACAATTATTATGTTTCATCACTCAAGTTAATTGCGACCATTTAAAATTGAGCGACGGGGCAGTGTGTCTTGTGTTTGAATACACCACCAGTTTGTAATTCGAAATATGAATACCCAAGTGATTATTGATCTTTGCATGATACCACCTACACATGTAGATGATATCTGTTCAGGCATAAAGTTTAATGGAACGTGCCTTAATCTGTTAATCGTCATATAAACAGTATATTATAAATTCATGTCAAAATATCAGATACCTATTTACACTGCTGCTCATAAAATACGCTGTTTGAAGTAAAAAGGGAAAACGCATTAAATTGACACAAACAGTATTACTGTTGCAATGCATGGTTACACAAATAACATGAATAGACATCTCCATACAATTCCAAGACATTATATTTACAAAGCGAATTGCATATGAAGTCATATATTTATTCAATAAAATATCAGACACAATATATTCACATAGACATGGTAGACCAGGTTTGACATGACCATTATAGGCCTATGCAACAATATCAGCGCTACATAGATGTGTGTTCAAACAAAAGTAAATGTTCCCTTGAAGTATTACTACTTACTGCATTTCTAGCAAAACGAGACGTTGACCCAGAGTTAGCTTAATGCTGGGCCAAGTCGTTAAATAAACATTGATTCCATCTCGTGAGATCAATTCTCAGCAGATGCTGTCATGTTTGTACTTAGGGTGTTTCCTTCTGAAGACCACCACACCGCTTCTGGGAAAGGTAGTAGCTGCTGACATAAAAAGTTAGCAGTTATTTCTTGTTGGCGTACGAGCTATCAGAAGATCTTGCCAACTTCTGACATAATAATAATTTTGTTATATCCTACGTTGATGTAGTACATTTAAGTGGATAATTCAAAGCAAAACTAAATATAAACCAACAATACTGCTCTGCAAAACCAGTCCCCCCTCCAGTAAAAACGTCAATGAAATAGATATTATTTGTTCCTTGAAACCTTGAAATATTTTTGTATAAACCATAAAGATCAAAGGTTTTCAAATTTGAAATCATCATAAATTTCCTACCTAGCTCTTTTTTGCTCTTTCGAATACCTTTGTTATGGGTCTACTGCACTTATAAAGTTATAATTCTTTCAGCGCCTGGGTCGACGTTGGACGTCAGATTCTGACGTCCATAGACGTCAGATTCTGACGTACAAAGTCGTTCCCCGTGCTGAAAGGGTTATCTTTTGGAAATGTCAAGTACATGCATTTCAGCGAGCTAAAACTTGACCAAAATTTTGGCGCCGCTAAGTTGAAGCCGGTAGCCAAATCACGCCATCCCACTCCTCAGCAAACACGATCCATTGACCCGAAGTTGGAAATTTGTCTGACCAACATCGCAGACGGTGGACAAACAATAATCCGACAATGGTCATTTAACCGTGTTTATTTGGACACCGAATACATGGAACAAAACAAACTTTAGTAAAACCGGTAATTATTAGGTTTTTTTTAGGAAAATCCATGGGTAGAGTCCATGGTCTGACAACTCGCTAAGACTGAGACTCCAACCTGTTCAGTCTGCAGCACAAGCGAATGCGACCTTGCCGGCGAGAAGGTACCTCCCGCAGATTCTTACAATTATTTATGACCTCATTTAAAATTTGATTTTATTGATTACATAACTAATTTTAAAATATTAAAAATCTTATTGAACAAAAAGTTATGAGGATTTAAAAAAAAAAGTTAGTGATCATGGTTATCGAAACAGAAAGGACACGGCTATAACATCAACTATGATTTTTTTTTTGATTTCACGGCCCTTTTTGAGTGACGAATCACAAATGAGATGCCGAAATATCACTATCTCAGAAAATGTTCATCTTGTTGCCAGGTACATGTAGGTCATGTAGATCAAATCTGAGCGTGATGATATTTCCGATAACTGTCCCATATATCTTCAGCCATTGAGGTCAATCTCTGCGTCAAGATATTAAACGAATATCAATAGTCTAGAGATAGGTTATTTCTACAGCAAACACAGGTCAAGGGAATGTGCTGTCATACATCGCTTGCTAGTTGAAGATGACTATACTTACCCACGGACGAGTGATATGACATTCCATGTATGGTGATTTTGAATAACTGAGATAACTGTATTTTTGTATTATAGTGGTTTATTTAGGATTGCACTGGTGGCGCCACCTGGCAACGTAACTATTCAGATTAATCTCAGATTAATCACACACATCAGAGACATCAGGAGGCGTTCACCTGATGTCGGGTTAATGTTAGGAAAGCGTCTGCGGCGCAGGCCCTGTATAATAAACGCCTCACGAGTGCTAGATGAGATCAGAGTGGTGAAATCACAATCAGACATGACACATGTGATAGTTGAGTGTGAAATAAAAACATTTGGATGTATGTGGATATAAATAGCTTAAACAAACATGAATGAGTGGGTGAGTGAGTGAGTGAGTGAGTGAGTGAGTGAGTGAGTGAGTGAGTGAGTGAGTGAGTGAGTGAGTGAGTGAGTGAGTGAGTGAGTGAGTGAGTGAGTGAGTGAGTGAGTGAGTGAGTGAGTGAGTGAGTGAGTGAGTGAGTGAGTGAGTGAGTGAGTGAGTGAGTGAGTGAGTGAGTGAGTGAGTGAGTGAGTGAGTGAGTGAGTGAGTTCCCACAATACTGATTTTTCACGAGTGGACGTGGAATCTTTGTTGGGGGGAGGGGACATCCCACTGGGAATATTATTTGTTTTCATTAGGAAAGTTAATATCAATCCTCACTTTGGTTTGTTTGCAGTAGAATTGAGAGAAGGCTCTTTTTTAACTCCCTGTTTTACAAAAATATCACCAGGGTTTGAAGCTGAATCACGTGTCTGTAGGTAAGCGTACACTGGAATCTGATTAACATTATTCTCACCACCCTCTACCTCTCAGGAAATATCTGGGCCTTCAAAAACTGTCTCATAATTAATATTAGTGTGAATACTGGTATTCGTTAACATGATTAAAGACAAGTGCCTAATTTCATATAATAATTATAAAACCATTAAAGATATGCGACAATTACTCAGCCTGGTGGTCATGACTCAGCACGACCTTATATCCATGTGGGATAATTGTTTGGCCACCGTCGTCGAGAGTGGCCCAGAATGTAATGAATGTAGGTTCAGCCATCACCAACAGACGCATGTTGCGTATTAACAACCGTAATAAACCAGTTCTATGCAAGGATAGAGAGGGCATATCAACACAAATTTCCAGATAAAGTACAGAATATTCCACAAGTGCAAAAACCAGAAATTAGATCTAAAATGAACGTTTTTGAACGTGCGTCAGAAGATGAAATTAAAAAGCTTATTTTGAGTTCATCGTCAAAATCATGTGATCTGAATCCCATTCCTACAAGCGTGTTGAAAAATTGTCTTGACATATTAATAACTCCCATCACTGACATAATTAACATTTTAATGGAAACTAGTACATTTCCTCAAAATTTCAAAGAAGCTCATGTAAGACCACTACTGAAAAAAACAGCTCTTCCTAAAAACGAGTTGAAAAATTACAGGACTGTATCCAACTTAAGTTTCATTTCCAAAATCTTAGAAAATATGGTAGCCAATAGGCTGCAAGCTCATATAAAAAATAACCATCTATCTAATCCATTACAATCGGCCTACAAGAAACATCATTCTACAGAATCGGCTCTACTGAAAGTACATAACGATGTCATTATAAGTATGGACAAGAGTGAAGTTACGGCTCTAACCTTGCTTGATTTGTCGGCCGCTTTCGACACCATTGACCATGCTACATTAACAGATAGACTTTCTGATTGGTATGGAATATCTGGCCAGGCTCAAATTTGGTTTCCTTTTTATTTGCAAACTAGGCACCAGTCCGTAAAAATTGAAGACACTTTTTCAGATAAAGTCACACTCTCATATGGAGTTCTACAGGGCTCTGTGCTAGGACCAGTGCTTTTTACTTTATACACTACAGCACTCAGCGCTATTATTTCTAGTTTTGACATAATCCACCATCCTTATGCCGATGATACTCAAATTTACATGTCCCTATCAGTCTCAAACGCGAAGGAATCATTGTTTAGTGGGTGTGTCGGCCTGGATGACAGGATCTAAGCTGAAGCTCAATCCTAGGAAAACAGAATTTCTTCTTATTGGGACCAAAATTCAACGAAAAAAATTATTGAAAAATTTCCCATGCTTACTTCTAGGTCAAGACACAAATCCATCTACATCAGCTAAAAATCTTGGTGTACTATTCGACAGTAGCCTGAATTTCCGAAAACACATATCCCAAACATGTAGGGCATGCTTCTATCATATCCGTGACCTGCGTCGAATTCGAAAAAATCTTTCCTTAGATCTTGCCAAGTAAATTGCAGTGGCACTCGTCAGTAGTAAGTTAGATTATTGTAACTCACTTTTTCACAATATGCCAGAAAAGGATATCGCTAGATCACAACGCGTTCAGAACTGCCTTGCAAGAGTAGTAACCAAGGCCCCACGATTTAGTCGTTCCGTTCCAATTCTAAAACGATTACATTGGCTTCCAGTCAAGTTTCGCATTTATTTTAAAATATGCGCAATAACTTTTCGAACCCTAAAAGAAAACCAACCTGGCTGATTTACTTGTTCGGCCGAAATGCTCAAAATATCTACGCTCCACTAATTCGAATAGATTTGTTGTTCCTCGTATAAAGACTAAGACTGGGTCAAGAGCTTTCTCTATATCTGGTCCAGCCATATGGAACGCCCTGCCTGTGCCAATACGTAATGCCAAAACAATTTTAACATTCAGGAAATTACTTAAATCTCACCTATTTGACCTGTCTTTTTCACCCTAGTCCCTCAGCAGCCCGGCTCCCTGTTGACGAACCTGCTTTGCCCTCGATTATGACACATGATCACGCTAAGGATTTGTGCGCCTCTGAGCTCGGTTCGCTGAGGATATAGGCGTTATAGAAGTTTATTGATTGATATGGTAATTATTGTTACCTTTTTTAACCAAACTGGAAATTGTCTTAAGTCACCCATCCTCCACAAAATCTTACAGTATTACGGCATCACCATAATTACAGTAAAACGAGGGGATTTTGCTAGCTGCAAAAGTGGAATCGATTTATACTTATTGGTCCCACAATTTATATTTTTTTCTAGATTTTTTTAAACGCCGATAAATTTAAAGCGCCCGTTGTTATTTTTGATTGACAATTTGTATTTTTTGTATACAGACATCAATCTGATATTAACTGTATGTGCCGAGCTGCTCTGTAAAAAAATACATCCATTCGACGCGCATTACATTGCTCAACTTGATTATTGTTTTCAAGCAAATTCATAGAACACCAGTAGTACCTCATGTGGCATCTCCTATGGACAAGAAGATGGCAATTTTCCGCTTCGGTCAGAACGGTATTGACGGTGATAACTTCTCTCATGCCGGTCCACTGTCTGCGACGTCAGAATAATATTAGAACAATATCGGGCAAGTGCATCGTGTTTGATGGGAGTTTTTGCTTCACTTTTGATATTTATGAATCTACCGTGCCCATGTTAAGTTACACAATGTGGATAGTTTATACCTAATTTAGATTTACTCAGCATTATATTATATCTTGTTAGCATGACCCCACCAATAAAGAGACGTGGACAAAATGTTAGTTAAATCATAATCTGTAGCGCCAAAACAGCTATTTAATTGCGCCATCATCTCGTGCTAGCTGTATTGCAGGATTTGCTGGGCTGCAATGCACCGAGAAAAATAAATGGGATTCGTTTCATTGCAACGAAATACACGTGGTAGTATATTATCCCTTTCAGCGCGCGGACCGTCATTATACGTCAGAATCTGACGTCTGTAGACGTCAGATTCTGACGTATAAAGACGATCCCCGCACTGAAAGAATTAAAATATTTATAATGGTCGCAGACCCATAACATAGGTATTTATATGTATCGGAAAAAGTCATTTATAATGATCTTAAATTTAAAAATCACATTTGTTCTCCATGGTTTATACAACAATATATCAGCGTCGTAACGGTTAATGGCATGTCTCATGTTTTCTACATGTTCACATTCACAATGAGAAAGAACATTTGTATTTCTTTGGGACCTGAATGCCGAGAGCTTGGGAAGTGAATCAAGCTCCAGCGTGACAGGCGCTACCCAGCCATTTTTGATAACACAAATCTAATCCAGCCAACATGATCAGTGATGATGCGTTAACCTGTTTAACAACATCCTGACTTTTAAAAGTGTAGCAGCAGAGTCGCGTGGCTCTTGAGAATACAGGTCCGAGGCAAAAACGGAATGTAAAGTTTAGCATGGCGGGGTCTAAAACAACAATTAAATATTCATGATATTCATGATTTTAATAACCAGTATGCTGGTATGGTCGAGTTAAATGTATACATAATTATCACTTATATCATGGTGGTCATTATTATTCTGTGGTGATTAATAATAAAAATATAAGAACACACATATCAAAGTTATTGACTGGAGAAAGCTCATTTGTGGGCAGAAAATAGCTGATTCTTTTGTACAGACGGTGTTATAAATTTATCATGCTCATATTCCAGCCAACACGAGAAGCTTAACCTACATTGGTTAAATGCTGGGTCAACGTCGTAGACTTTGAAACAGAATTAAACCATTATGGGATAAACGTCTCGTGTTTACTGGCCTAAGCCTTATTGCACTGAATTTTTTTAATGAAAACCTTGGAGGCCAACCACTATATGCTGATTTCTGTTCAAATGATATACATAAAATATTATCATGAGTATATCTGCATAATTTTAAAGGAAATTAGCATATACACAGTCGTGATACAGTGGTGTATAATACACTGGACGGCAGGTTTTGAATCGGTGCATATTCTACCCGGTATAAAATGTCAAAATTAAATAAATTGTTTGTAAATATAAATATAAACTTACTTGATCCATAGCATCCCGGTGCTCTGGATGTGACATTACGATGCCCTGCGGGATCATAACATGGTCACATCATACGACGACCATAATGAGAATGTCAGCGGCGAGCGCTGTGTTGACACGTCAAGCCGGGACCGTCTCAATTAATGACAGTCCCAAATTATCGTACATGGAAAATGTGATCATTTGTAGCGATGTGGGTCATCCATATACTGGTGTATATTAGTCTTGGTGGCTGCACATCCGTGCAATTCCACCCCCATATAAAGTGTATTTACGACAGTACACACCATACTGCGCAGACATGGTGAGGAGGGCAATACCAGAAACCACTCGAGTGTGTCCGGTTTATACGTATTTATAGGTTCAGAAGTGCTAGTGTAGGCCTATACAATGGCTGGGGCGAGAGTATCACCTTAGCTGGTGGCGCCCGAGAAATCACGATCTGGGGATTAAAGGGAGGTATGACATGCTATTAAACATTCTAAGTCCCATGGGCGGTAAATCCCCTGTATCGCACACAGGACTACAATATCCTGTTTACAAAGAAAACCAAAAGACAGTAACTGCTTATTCTTCAACGAATTACTTTCTACACTTTGATCATTACAACGCTGGAATATTTTTGTATAAATCATAGAAATCAAAGGCTTTTTCAATTTGAAATCATCATAAATGTCTTAGTTAGCTTTTTCCGCTTCATTTCAACACCGAGGTTATAGGTCTACGGCCATTATAAATATTTTAATTCTTTCAGTGCGGGGACCGTCTTTATACGTTTGAATCTGACATCTACAGACGTCATATTTTGACGTATAAAAACGGTCCCCACACTGAAAGGGTTAATGGGACGGTATGCTCAACACGATTCATTTCCTTTGATCCTAAAATTATTTTTAAATTTGGTTTCATTCATATCACACCCAATAGAATATCTGACATCAAGAAACAAGCCAGATGATTCAATGACGTTCTCGGAATATTTCTAAAAAAATCTTCAATACTGCTTGACTATCGCTGATATTACAGGCTTTACCACCTGTTTACTGGGAGTGCAAACTAAAACACATCTTGACCAGTCAGACTCAGACACGCGCAGACCGCAGGCATACAACGTGATAGCTGGAGGTCACTTAAACAGTGATCTCAGATATGAATACATTTTCACAGAGACTAGTAGTAGGCCTATTATAATTATGATGATTTTATCTATTTTGTCAACTAGAGCTCTATCATTACATCAGGCACATGTATTGTGCGGACCACTCGTTGTCACTCTCATGACATAACGCATGACGCAGATGCTAAAGAAGAAAACCCGAGGCGATGAAACAATATTTGATGTGATGCTGGGCCAGCGTCATAGACGGCATTGGGTCAATATATCGTGTTTGATGACAGTACGTCTAGTCAGAGGCGTTTAAAACATTGATTTAGTTATTATACTGCTCTGCAAAGTCAAAAAGGCTGTAATTGTTCACTTGAAAAGTAGGTAGTTACTGCCTTTGCATGTCAGAAGGCTTATTGGTCACATCTGGAGGCAGTTCATTCACGAGCCACCCTCCATACTCTGCTTTTCCTAAGCATTATATACTGCCTTTTGATTTACAGTAGAATCTACTCTACGCAGTCCTATTATCAGTGATGTGATACATTTTAAGCGTACCATATATTGATATAATAATATTGTGGTATCTATATATTTTCGCTCACTGTAGGAATAATAAAAAAATTCTGACCAAATTGCGACCTTTACATGAAAATATCATATCATAGAAACTAATATAAAAACACGTGTAATGACATCGCTGGGGTTTATATTCAGTCTATCATGTTTATCGATGTTTTCTGAATGTTTTATTTAAAGTGCAACATCAGATGCTGTGATATCTGGGCCGGGATTTAATATATACAGGGCATAAAGTAAAATATAAAATAGTTAGCTGAATTTATTTTACAGCACATTAAAACAACGATCTAGCATTTTTAATTTGTGGGAATATTATTATACTGTATATGATTAACTGTGGAAACAATAGGGAGTCCTGTTACCTTGTTTGTTTTTTTACGATATATAGTTTGTTATCTCTCTGGGGTCTTTACAATTCCTTCAGTGCGGGGACAGTCTTATAAATACGTCAAAATTTGCTGTCTGTAGACGGCAGATTCTGACGTATAAAGACGGTCCCCGCACTAAAAGATTCAAAAAAATTTAATGGTCGTAGACCCAGAACATGGGTATTCTAATGAATCAGAAAGAGCCGACTAAGACATTCGTGGTGATTTTAAATTGAAAAAAGAATATTTAGTCTCTATGGTTTATACAAAATAATGCAGCGTTAAAAGGGGTTGATCATGTTAATATACAGTATTTCTTTGCATGTGTCTGTCCATTCGCCATAGTCTGCCCACCCGTCACTCTGTGTGACCGCAGCTGCTCAGTACAACTTCCTGCTTCATTTTCATGATTTTTAAACTAAGATCTCTACAATATGTGACATTTGGGAAAAAAATCAATATATTTTTACACACAACACATACATGTAATATAGATTATGATAGGATCTTAACCATAGAACTGTAGAATCAAATACAAAATATAAGCTTTATTTTCCCTATGTACTATGTACAACGCTGAAAACGTTATATTTCGATAGAATGCTGAATAAAAGGAGACATGTACTATAAAATAGATGTGGTACACGTATTTGTATAAAAACGCAACAAGAAAATGTTACAGTACTAACAGACCTCCTGCATATCAAAATGAGGCGATTTTTAATTCAAACAGGGTAAACATTTCAATTTTATCTAAACATGCTAGCGCATTCATAGCGCAATGTGGGAATTTAGCTGTTTATTTTGGCACCACTGGCACATAATTGGTGGCTGTTTAAGCTACAAATGCGCTAAAAAATATGTGTACTTATCACATAATGTACCGAATAACCGATTTTTGTGATAATTTATTACAAGCTGAAACTGGTCTGTGAGAAATCTTTACTTTAGTGATGTGGGATATATAAATTATTAATGACAATAATATTTTGAAATCAATTTGTTGACCTTGCACAAATGGCGGCCACCTTATGTTTTTTTTTATTTGAGTGATGTTGACTACCAGATTGAGAAAAGTAAAAGGTGAACGTTGGGATTTTTCGCTTAGAATAATTTTAGCCTGATAGAATAGACCATTCTATGTGTGTCTGGTATTAGTTGTACCCCACTTGTTTCTATCTCAGCGCGGTGCTTCCTGGGTACAGATATATCTCGCTGCACCTGAGCAGTGGACGGGGAAAACGCTTGACAAAACGGGACCCTAACTCAGATTTCTGCTTGTGACACTTCTAGTCGACAGGGTGTTATGTGTTAACATATTATAGTTTGCCTATTAGTCCAGTTGCCGTCCATAGAACCTAGAAATTGTGAGAAGTGTAAGGTTTTTTGATTGATTCATGTTCCCATTGGATTGATGAACAAACTCAGCTTTGTTGCCCAGACGGTAACTTTGGGCAACCTTTTTAACTAGCATAATTAACATAATTAGCATAATTAGCAATGGGGAGTAATGCCAAATGTTAATCTTAACCAATGGACGAACACAAAACTCCAATACCACATTCCCATATAATTCAGACCTAAGAAATTCATTTCTGAGGTTAATGGTAATAACGAGATCCAGGTCAAAGGTCATGATTATGATGCAAACCAAACTATAAACTGACCAATAATATGAAATGGGCAGTGCCCAGGACCTAATCAGTGTAAAAAAGTTACGCTAGACATAGATAAATTGCAATTTAATCTGAAGTTAGACTCAACAGAATTGAGTGTATGCCCTAATATATACATATCTACAGGAGTTTACATTTAGGGGGTAGGCTTAGTAGTTACGTTACATAGATTATAAAATGTAATTATTGTGTTAGTAAACACGAGAATGACAATTATATTTTTCTTGCAGCTCATTATTTATAGGCTATGTAGACATAGGCCAACAATTGTTATACTTCACACATTAAAACAGTTCTGTTCTTTTGCTTCACTATTACAATAAAACCCTTAGACCTACTATAGTCTAATTTTGTCTACAGTAAGCATAGGCCTTAATGCATGGTAGGCCAAAATCGGTTCTTCTGTAAGTATCAATTCAAGGGTGATTAGCCATATGCCTACCGCTGAGTCATTCACAGGTCTGTATACGAACTAAGACAAGGGGGGGGGGGGGGAGGTACAGAACGACCATCCTTAAATGTAATATGGGGGCATCCCGCAAAAATGTTGACAAATAGGCAATTTAGAGATAAACATTCTTTCAATGGCAATTTTAGTTCAATTTTTTGTTTAACCTGAAGCTACACATGAGCTACAGTAGGCCCACATACGTAAAAAGACAGCGCATTATACTTTTTGGCAAAAAAGGGTTTTCGTGTCGTGGGCCACATAATTTAAAGGCTGATGGAGGTCCACATAATTATCACAACATGACAACACATGACTGTTTCAATAATGACACCGCATGACTGTTTCAATAAAAATAGTGAAATTATCATTTTGCCGAAAAAAAGTTCTCCATAAAATTAACACAGTCTACCTCGGTGTTATTGGCAAGGTGTAAACAACATAGATATAACAAACCATTGAAACATACTCTAACATCCCAAAACTGCATGTACGATTTTATATATATAGGAAAAAAACAGTTCATTGTTTTCTATCCCCCAGACTTCGTCCTCCCCTCCTCCTCTTCCTCCCCAACATAAGTTTTAGGCCACCTTTGTGCACATATAGGCTAAACTGGGCCATAGAAACCTTCTGAGAATGGTAAGATGAATGAAATGACGCTGCCCTCCAGACACAGGAAATTCGAGTCCTGGCGGTCTGAGGCCGAGCACGATACCACTCGGTCGCGGAGGCTCCCCACAATATCTATTAGACTGATGACACCAAGAAGCTTAGGAAGTAAATTTCATCACTTGCTAACGTCCTGAAATCTGCCAGCCAAAGTTGGCGATATCTTGAGTTGCTTCTGATAAGTGACACTTACGGTGCGACATCCTTCCACAAAAAGCATTTGAAGACGAGCGCGACAATTATGGAGATCCATGTTTATATCCGTAAGGGGGGGGGGTGCAGAAATTCAGTGTAGGAGGTTTTTTGCGATAGATGTTGTACCGGTGAAGTTTACAATATATTCTCTGAGTAGACTGATAAGAAAAATATCTGACATATATCCATCAAGTCACTTTGTGTGACATCCTGTCTCCCCAGTACCTCAGCTAGTGAAGGAATATTGGTGTAATATTAATGCTGGGACCTTGCCCTTTCCATATGAGGAAGAAACCGTGTCGCACTGTCACAGTCCTGGCATTTCACTCTCAGCGCGATGACAGCATGGTGGTAATATCAAGCACTGATCTGTCCCACTTCTCCATCAGCACATGTGCCTCACCTTTTTCAGCAAATTCCAACATGTAGTTTACCAAGGTTATTTCAGCCTCATGATCTATGGCACTTAATCCTGCATTTGCCTATTGAGCAAAGATGATAAAGATAGTTGCACTTGGTACTTTTCACCACTTGTGAGGCATGCCTTGCAACTGTCCGCAATGTCTGCCACTGTTCATGACGTTCGCTATACATGGGATCAACGAGCAACACATTTAGTTTGGGACAGTTTCGCTATCACTTCCCAAACGTTTCATCAGTACAGACTTGTCTCCCTTTAGCAGATAGCCAAATGCTCTTTTGTGCACATACAGGCTAAATTGAGCCAGGAGAACCTCCTGAAGATGGTGGGATAGATGAGTGAGATAACATTGCCCTCCATACACAGGATTCGAAATTCAAACCCTGGAGGTCTGAGGCCGAGCACGCTACCTCTCGGTCACAGAGGCTCTCCACAATAATGAGTTTCACAAGTGGATGGGGAAGAATCATCTTCGTTTCTTTCAAACCGCCGAAACTGGGAAACGAACCACGAACTCTAGCGTGAAAAGCAGCGGTGCTAACCACTACCCTAGGGCCCCCGCCTAGCAGATATCAAAATTCATCGACCAGAGAATGTTGTACAGGGGAAAGTTTGTACTGAAACACTGAGCGGAGTTGAATGTTTCGCTGCTGCCGAATGATGATAAAACGTGCAACCAAAGCCTGATACACAATTGAAAAAGTAACTCATTTGTGTGCCTGTATCAACTATACATACAGTTACATCACGTATTGTCTGACGACCTTGACATATTCGGCTTAATCGTGACCTGTAACTAAAATTATAAGTCAATCTTGAAGCCCTGAAACACTGGACCGACAGGACCACAATACAGCAAACTCTCGCATTTGTTGTTTAAATATCAATTTGATAAAATTATATAGCATTGACCTTGACCTTCAGTCGTCACCCATTGCCATAAACATATGTAAAAGTCGCCTATATCTCAGCTGGACCGAGATATTCACTAGATACACCAGTGGTCCAGACTGGGACACTGTAACCCGAACGGTTTTTTAGAACGGTGCTTTATATATCGATAGGATATAAGGCAAGCGTGACCTTTGACCTGTATGATCTGCAAAAATAGGTCAAGGTCACCTATGTTCGAATTTCAATGAGAGATATTCGCCAGATACAAATGTGAGCACTGTAGCTGGAACAGTTAATAATATATCGATTAGCCAAGGATGAATGGACGGCACGACGGACAGACGGACAGAGGAAAAACGTTTATCAGCGAGGCAGAGGATAAATATAAGATTAAAAGTGATTTTTTTTATCTGATCTGAACACAAGTTTGATATTGGCAATTTTTTCTGCAGCCACTGGTTCAAAAGTAACATTTTACATTGGATCATAATGCAGATTAAGCCGATTATGCTAATTATTTTAATTATGCTAATAAAAAAAGTTGCCCAAAGTTGCCACTTGAGCAACAAACCTAAATTTGTTCAGTGACATCATAATAATATGAATCAGTCGAAACAGCTTACACTTCTCATAATTTCTAGGTCCCCATTGAACATATAAGAGCAGCAACTGGACTATATAGTCATACATATATACATATATACTCGGATACTTACATGATTAGGCTATGCTACTTTGCAAAGCCAAAAGGCGGTAACTGTTTACTTGAAAAGTAAGCAGTTACTGCATTTTGTACGCCAGTATGATTGCAGCGCTGCTACATATCTGTCACGATTGTGTAGCTTGGCAGCCTTGAAACTCGAAACATTGAAACAACATCGATTTATTGTAGGATCGCCGTCTGCGACGTCGGCCCAACATTTCGTCAACAGTGAGTGTTGGCGGTGGGTATGTGAATATTTCATCTCGTCACGAAATGCACGCTATTTTATCGCGTCATACATTACATGTTTGAATCTTTTGACGCGGAGAAATAATATTAAATACTTATGATCAATCCCTTGCTATTATGTGTACAAGTAAACACAAAAGATTTGTATGGCATTTATACAATGTTGAACCAACGTTGAAGACGTTGGACCGACGTTGTATGACTGTTATGCAAATGTTTTGTGTTTACTAAGGCAGCTGTCTTATCACTCTATTTCACCTTGGATTTGGCTAACCATATTCTGGCAATGCCTCTGGACTATACATGCTGTATATCAGTAAATACACAATAAAAAGGTTGTCAGATACATTATATAGATAACTATATTATATTATTATATAAATGACAAATTAATCAAATATGACTTTTATTGTTGTCAATAAATCATACGTCTATCTGTCTGCCTGTCTGCAGTTGGAGCCGATTTATATAATCACATGTATTTCGAGCAGCGCGATGACCAAGCCATACTGTTTTTTGTCACAGCTGTTAGGATATTGACGCGGATCAACATTTATCAAAGGGTGTCTAAACATTCATTATTCACATTTCTGATTGATTCTGAAGTGTCGTTATACCTTAATTGTGACAGATGCTACCCTTTAACCCTTTAACCGCCGGTGCCGTCCATATTCGTTTTTTACATTTTATTTTAGCACATTACATATCAGCTTTTAAACCCGGTAAAGATAAAAAGTGACATCAATCAGCAAGATTTGAAATTTTTTGACCTCCATTTTGTCAAATCTGAATAATTTTCACTCACTTGAAGTTGTGGATCGCGTCAGCGAGACACAACTTCAAGTGGGTGAAAATTCAAATTGAATAATTTGGCGGCTAAAGGGTTGAAACAACCGAATGGCTATAATGCTGGGCCGTAACCTAAATACACACACAAATAGACTGCACTCATTATAATATACAGTAATGTAGTTAGCATTGTTTGAACAAAACGATTACAAAATAGCAAAGCCTGAAAGCGTTATAATTTACTTACCAATTTTTCTTTCCAGCACGACCAACAATGCCTATAATAATTTTAAAAGTCATTTTTATTGGGACATGATGAGGATGTCATCAAGTAACGAGTTTGGATGGTGAAATATTTGACTAACTTGTTTGGTTTATTAATCACTGTTTTGCATCGAGCAGTATGAACAATTTACCCACTTGACGTTGTTTCCTTCTCTGCAACCCACAACTTCAAGTGGGCAACGAGTTGAAATATTTGAGTTTGCGCTCAAAATGTTATCCCTCGGATCGCGGGAGAACTTACAGTTTCAAGAGGGACATTAGAAGATATCATAATTTTGCTCAAAAGATTCGGAGAGTCAATTGTCATATGTAAAAGGCTACCAGAAGTGATAATATGCCACTGCTACTAATTACCAGATAGAAAATCGATCGTGCATGACCATCAAACTGGTTGAAATTGTGAATTTCCTAAATTGGACCATATGCTGTCTGCCGTCATGGATGCCATCTTAAGCAAACCCAGAACTATATAGTTTTTGTATTGATACCAATCCATCGCCATTAGTGATGAATAAATTAAAAATTAAAAACATTTATATATTTCCTAAAATTGTCTGGGAGTGGTGTAGATGACCATCATACTTGTTTAAATGGTATATTGCATAAGAAAATTGGGCTAAAAATGACCAATTTGCACAAATTCTGACTATGCACTGACGGCCATCTTGTATAACTAAAAATGATAAATGATGCCGATTGAGCACCATTCAAATTCTAATTCTACACATTTCGCCCGACGAGAATCAGCAATTCTGTGAAACTCAATGACCTCAACCTCCTTTGTTTTCACCGAGTTGGCTAATACAATGAAGTATGGAGGGGGTGGTCTTATATAACCTTGTTTTCACCGAGTGACGTCGCTGCGTTTCACAGAATGAAGTATGGGGGATGAGTGTTATATAACCTTGTTTTCACCGAGTGACGTCACTGCGTTTCACAGAATAATATAATGTTATTTTCTTGTAAACGCGAAGTACGTATTGCTAAAAATGACCCCAAAACGACCAAAGTTGAAATCTTTTCTCAATTTAAATGAAACGAAACATAGAGTAAAAAGTGGATACTTTCAACTTAACTTTTAAATGACCTTTGACCTTAAAAAGGTCATGACCTTTGTCTGTGCAAATCGAACCAAAACTTTTCGAAGTCAGAAAAACAAGAAATTATTATTGTTTGTTGCCAAACTTTATCAGATAATCTTTACTGAACTACACTGGCCTACACTAGCCAATATACACACAAATCGTCTATATAACATTTATACAATGTTTGAGACGTTGGGCGACGTTGTATAAATGTTATAAAAATGTTTTTGTGTTCACTGGGTGGCCACTGCTAGCATGTACTGTACTAATATTGTGGACGGGTAACGTGACCCAGAGGTAGGTGCTTGGCCTCAGACGGCCAGGGCCCGAATTTCGAATTCATCTATGCCATCTCATTCACCTCACCATCCTCAGGAGGTTGGTTGGCCCAGTTTAGCCAACATGTGCACAAAGGTGGCCTAAAACCACAAGAAAATAACAGCCAACTCACCAGGGGTCTCTGTTTATAATTAGTATACTCACTGACACCAGATGTCCCAGGTTGATGTCTGTTGAATATATAGATGATGGGGCAGATGCAATCAGCGAGTTATTCAATTTTAAGGAAAAACTAGAGAAGAAGTTCCGGAACTCTGAGGCCCGGCTTTAGTTTGTTTGGGTGCTATGTACAAAAAATTTTTGTATTGATCTTCCTTATGGGCCAGAATTCCAAATATCCAGGATATAATTAAGGAAAGAACCATTAAGACAAGTTCAAATATGTCTACGACGTGTATTCCTTCCACCACCACCTCCGACGGCGGTCAACATGTATTCTATACTTGCCTACGATGTACCTCCTACAGAGGATGTAGGCCTACCCACCAAATTCCGGTTCAAAGTTGAGCCAGCCCATTGCTTGTTCAATGCTGGTCAATCGTCAAGCGACGCTGGCCCAGCACTAATCTATCACCGGGTATGTTGTATACTTTGCGCAAACACGTGGCATTAAACCAATGCTGTTTCAATGTTGACCCACAGTCTTCGACGCTGGCCCGTCATTGAAACAGCATTGGGTGATTGTACCGTGTTTTTTGACTGCTGCATTATTCTGGTGACGCTTTAACATCCCAGCTCCAGAAACAACAGATAGCACGATACATTGGCCCAATGCTGCGACGCTGGGTCAGCATTATTCTAACCAAATTAACCACAAAAATAATCGTGAATATTTTTTTCTGAACACTTGTTAAAGACAAAAGTACTTAACCTAAGGATCTGAAACGTTATACTGCACATGTTCATAAGGACTGGTGTACAGAATTGTGAACCGTTCCCCATACACAGTACCTCTCTTTCCTCTAAGGACACAAACTCATGCAAAATAAACGTAATAGGATATAGGCCATAGGCGGTCCTAAATATGCAGATTGTTCACTTCATAAAATGATCATGTTAGAATTGGTTACGAAATAGAAATCTTAACTGAATATTACCAGTTCTTATTTTTCTATATTCTTGAGTAACAATCCCGTGTTTGCGTAGTCTATCGTCAAGTTTCTTTTACATTAATTAGGACTTTATTGAAAGGATCATCAAGACTGCACTCTCGCTGCTACAGACCCTGCGAGAATATTGCAAAAAATAAACGTAATCCGGTATGAAAGGGTTTGCACGAAGATTTCAAAGTGTTGGTCAGTAACAAATATGCAGGTGCATAGCCACAAGAAAAGAACAATGATATTTATAGTATATCTATGTCTCCCCTCTGTACACAGACGTGGGGACATATTGCTTTACCTCTGTCCGCTCAGTGTGTCTCAGTCTGTGTCTCCCATTCTTTTCTCTCCAGCGCTTTCTATCGGGCAGGCGGTCAAACAGGAGACGTTGCCCCAATGCCGGGCTAATGTTGGCCAACCGTCTCTGACGCTGACCCAAAATTAGCTCAGTATTGGGTTACTGTGTCGTGTTTGGCGCCACGCTGAATGTGGGCCAGCGTCACAGACGACAAGCCAACATTATTCCAGTTTTGGTTCAAAGCATCGTGCTGGTACCATCAGCATGAAGTACTGACTACGGCTGAATAGATACTGCCCAGGACCAGTGACGCTGGCCCAACATTTAACAGACATTGGATCAGTGACAGCTTGTACTCTGTGGACACACCACAGCCAGCAGAAAGCACTGTCCAGTGGTGAATGGGTGCTGGCCAGAGCCAACGACGGTGGACAAGTGTTGAACCGACATTGGGTTGAAGTGTTGTGTTTGCTAGTCATAGTGTGGTAGGCGTCATGGCCGCTGCATGATACGGGTCCACTTAGCTTTCCAGCAGACCATTCTAGTTAATTTGCATGGCTGTTGCACCATCGTAGATTGTGCTACAAATGAAACATTTTAACTGTGCATAAGGGGTGCTAGGTGCTTGTTAGTGGTATATCGTCTGTAACGCTGGCCCAACATTGACTGGCCCAGGACAGAGCGTGTTTGATAAAGAGCTGCGTCCACATTCTCGGGACGCTATAGTTAGTCCTGAAAGAGGTGAAATATTTTTCATCAAAAATAGAAAACAAAGTGTTTGTTTAAATTTGAAAGGTCTTAGTTAGATATGTCCTCATCATTTGAATACCTATGTTATGGCTCTACGGCCATTAGAAATGTTTAATTTTTTCCGTGCGGGGATTGTCTTTAAACGTCAAAATCTGGCGTCTGTAAACGTCCGATTCTGACGTATAAAGACGGTCCCCGCACCGAAAGGGTTAATATACGCACTATAATCCCTTTTATAACCGATAGCGACCTTATTATTTTCTTGAAAGCCTCACGTACCACTAACTCTTATTACACAAATTGTATATTTCTATGGTAAAATGAACAGGATAAATCAATATGCCTGTGAGATATCAAAATAATATGCTGCAGCGGTATAATTGAGTTGATTACTCTTGATTACAGTGTTATTATGCCTATTTGTTCGTACTGTCATTAAAATAACACCCTGCGGGAAACCACATTACATGCCACGTGATTATCATGATTATAGTGCAGTGAAATTCTGGGCAATTTTTTATTTAGTCTTATATTGATATAATATAGAAAGAGTAGGGGTAATACCGGAATAGATTTTCGTAGCATGTTTTGAACTACTTCTTTATTTTATCGGAACTCATATTCTCACTTTGCGATATTCGCGCTATTCGCACTTCACAATATTTTATGTTGTAGATGTATTAACACCTCCTCGGAATACAAAGGTAAAGAGGCAGCTAGCACGATCACGATACGTTGATTCAACGCTTGTTTAATACAAAATATCTGATACATGCATGGAGAAAAAAATCAGTCAATTATAGTCTCATATTTTCTGTCTCACCTTTTCCGGGCACAAAAAAATCAAACATACGGTGAGCTACCCCGGAAGTAACCCCCATCTGGTTTACCAGGGCCTCATTCTCATGGCGACCCAGGCATAATAATGACCAATCAAATGCCTGCTAAGGTGTGCTAATTTTCTCCTTACACTGATGAATTATTTTTGTATAAACCATGGAGAACAAAGGGGTTTTTCAATTTGTTATTCTCATACATGTCTTAGTTAGCTATTTCCGCTTCATTTGAATACCTATGTTATGGGTCTGCGACCATTACTAATATTTAATTCTTACATTGCGAGTATCGACTTTAGACGTCAAAATCTGATGTCTACCGACGTCAGATTCTGACGTCTAAAGTTGATCCTATACCGCTGTAAGGGTCTATTATTGTTTATTATTAACACATTAAATACAAGTTTGAACATATTACAGATAAAACGTGGCATCGATCAGCAAAATAGTAAAATAGTTGACCTACATTTTGTCCAATCTGAATACTTTGAATTTCACTCACTTAAAAGTTTTGGACCGCGTCAGTGAGAGACAACTTGAAGGGAGTGAACATTCCAATTTATTAATTTGGCGTCTTAAACGCTGGCCCAATATCATACCAAGATTTGGTCCAACATCTCATGTTTGCTGGTTGAAATATGTTTTGCTTTGATACCGACCCTGGACGTCAAATTACCCTAGTTTACATAATAATGGAAATTATTTGCAAAATTGCAAGACACACGAAACAGGGATGTGATAACTGGCTATCCCAGGTTTCTGCTGTGTGGAGCCATATTTTAATCAGCCATTTCAAGTCAACACTACGATAGTTCGCTCCAAAACGCTATCGAGAACAAAAAATAGTTTTCGAACAGAATCAAGACAGTGAAGATATTTTTTGCTCTCACTCTGAATGGGCTTAATCTGATCATGCTTGAATTTATTATCGAGAAATTTATCTATCACAAGCCATGAATTGTTGTCGCAATTCTCGACTTTCAGTTGATGAAGTTGGCTTGAAGTGTGTGATAAATTGCCAGATATTGTTAAGACACTGTTTCATTGAAACCTAACTTACCGCTTTCAGCCCGCGGACGGCTTTATACGTCAGAATCTGACGTCTGTAGACGTCAGATTCTAACGTATACAGAGAGTCCCCGAACTAAAAGAATTAAATATTATATTTGCTTCATACCCATAACATACGTATTCAAATGAAGCGGAAAGAGCTAACTAGCACATTCATGGTTATTTCAAATTGAAAATAACCGTTTGGTCTCCATGGTTTATACAAACATATTTCACCAATGTAAGGGTTAAGGTGTGGAGAATTAAACCAGTGTTTAGTAATCTAAGATGATTTAGTGCATCATTAGGGATACAATGGTTGAAAACGTGGTATTATGTATTGATCCGTTAAACGGGGAAGTAATAAGCATTAGAATTCATCGGGGTTCAAAGAAATAATATTGCTTGATTAAATGCTCTGCATACTGTTTGATATATAATCTCGAGGTCAATATTAGATATTAGATATTAGTAATGATTGATTTTCAAGAGGTAAATTATAAAAAAAACACTATTTTAAATCTGGAGATCAAAATATTGAAGTTGTTAATAGATAAAATGTTGATGGCTGTATTTTTACTGTTAACGTGTGAGGAGGGAACAGTTATGAAATTTTAGTTAAATTACAACTGAGATTTTGCAAATATATTTGATCCGTAAACACGTATATCTGCCACTTTGCAAAGTGGCAGATACAGCTTCTCATGTCTAAGGAGTCATTTGGATACAGGCAGACCACGTTTTTCTTTTGTGAACGAATTCTGTACAACGTACATTCAGCTGTTTTTGGTCGAAACTGTCAATACTTGTAAAAATATAACGTCAAACATAACTCTTCCCAGGGTAACTTGAAACCATGATTTTTTAAGTAATATTTAAGATGGGTCTCTCAAGAATCTGAGTTTTAAATCAGGGCAATACAAACTCAACTGCGAAAACATAACAGTGGTAAAAACAACTAATCAGACGTGTGAAGGTTATTATAACAAAGTTTAAATTTAGATGCCTAAACCTTAACCCTTACAGCGCGAGAGTAGACTTTAGACGTCAGATTCTGACGTCTGTCAGATTCTGACGTCTAAAGTCGATCTCCGCACTGTAAGAGTAATAATATTTATAATGGCCGTACACACATAACAAAGGCATTCAAATGAAGCGGAAAGAGCTAAGTAGGGCATTTATGATTATTTCAAATTGAGAAAGACCCTTTTATTTCTTCGTTTATATACAAACAAATTTCAGCGCTTTAAGGGTTAGCAATGTTGAGCTATAATGTGTTATTTCATTTTCTTATGAATAACTCTGAACCACCCGTTTGACTTTGTCACAATTTATCATTACTGCTGAAATATCAACAACTGCGAGCTGTTAATAAATATATTTTGTTTATTTGATCAACAGGTGTTAAGAGTTGTATTTTAACTACTATTTTAATAACATAGAAATCTTAGTATAACAATATCAGTATCAACTAAAACGTTGCCTATGCACATTCCGAGGTAGTTTTGCCACTATAGAAATTAAAATATTCCACTATCCTGGTTTGAATTTCTAGCTTTGCTGATGTTTTCCTCTTTGCTACTTTGATTCGTTTCCACTGGGATTAATATTGTATAACGTGGGAAGAAATAGTTTATGACAAATCTATATTCGTTTATTACCAACACATTCTATGCAAGTCAGGTAGCCAAAGTTGATTTTCAGGCTGAACCTTGACTTGGTTGATATAGTTTTTTTCTCACTTGATTATGATGCTCAATAAATCCCTTGAACATAAACCAGCTAGTAAATTGAGATTGCCCTTGAGTATTTTTTAAAATTCAAGATGGCCGCCGAAATGACCGTCACAATAAGATTTTCACAACAATACATCTAGTTAAAAAACTAATGGGCCGATTTTGATGATCTTATGGTCGTTGTGCATGGTTTCGGACATGCCCGGGTCATTAAACATAGCCCCGAGTCCCTCCGATGTTAACTTCAAGGTCATTTCAACAAGTCAAATCTATTTCAGTTCATTTATTGCTTTAAATAAGGTATTGGTGTTTTAACGAAATCATCAGCTCAAAACAACACTATTATGCGATTAAAAGCGAAATCTATTGTTGTGAAAACCCTATTTTAACGGCCATATTGGCGGCCATCTTGAATTTGAGAAAATGCTCAATGGTAAACTCTATTCACCAGCCGGTTTCAGATTCTGGAGCATGTTATTCCACAGAATCAAAAGAAACAAAAACGTAATCAGCCAGTTCAACTTATAGTGTCCTGCCTTCCTGACTATATTTACTGTTCTCGGTATTGTTAATTTGATTTCATTAGCTATCAAAACACAGACATTGATTCGGTCATATACAGAAAGATCGTGATAGACTGGAGGGCTTTATCATAAATGTTGAATCTGATAAACTCAATGGTTAAAAGCAAAACTTTATTTGTTCAAAATGATATTTTCTCCTACTTGACCTTGAAATCGACTTCTTGACCTAATCAAAATAACTTCAGTAATAATTGTCCAGTCAAAATTACATGAAAATGAGGTATTACACTTTTTCCTAGCTTCATTTGTTCACAAATCATATTTACCTTTGTGGCTATAAAGTCATTTGACATTGCGGCTTAAAATATGTTTTTTTTCCAAATGGACGACGACCTGGGTTTGACTCACTGGAGCATGAGAAATGAGATAAATATAGAGGACGACATTTCACTGCAAGATATTTTTATTCATCATTAAATCACAAAACCAACATTTTTAGGCTCGCTGTTTAGTTAACCAATTAAAAGTGATTTGGGCTGCATTTTTTGTTTAATATTATGTTTAATATTTACGCCAGTAAGTTATATTACTCAATGTTACGTTTTGTTGTCTTTGTTTATGTTGTTATGGATAATCCCGCAAGATTATAGGCCATGGGCTACAACCACCCACCGTGCACCACCACAAACCCCCCCCCCCCCCCACACACACACACACATACAACTCACCCACACCAACTTTTTTAAAACCTTGATAGGTCTAAGACATGAAATGAGATGTTAACAGCAAAAACATAGAGATGAACTTTATATTTTGACCCCTTATAGGGGGTACCCCCAAACCTGTCTAAAATTAGCGGGTAGGGTCACGCAAACGTTTGTCGTTAATGTTTTGGTTAACCAATCTGCACGTGGATTATATCATATAACAGATAATTAAATGCCCGTTCTTGTCTCTCCACATACGCTCAAGCATGATTTTTTATTATAAAATAAGCAAAATGAACAACAAAACCAACGATTCAATATGGTAAAAGAAAACGACTAAAGAAAATGTAATTATTGGACATATCCATATCTGGCCTATATTTTCTGAACCCAGATGTGTGTATGCTTAAAAGTGAGTGTTATTTATATTTATGAATGTCATATATTTTGTTTAATGAAAAACATATTGAAGTCTTACATGATTTTTTTTCATTTAGCATGAGCTAAAATCTGAAACATTTTTTTCTCGGAATTTTTGTGTATAATTTTTCTGTCAACTTGTTTTCACAAAATTTGTGTGTGTTGAATTCGAATCTGTCGGATAAGAAAGTACAATTGATGATTTCTGCAATGTTTTTATTATATATTTTTTCCTGGTATCTTTAGAAAAAAAACACCCTTATTTGACCTTTGAATACTAGATTTCTGTAGTTTTTTATATATTTACTGTCATTATAAGTATATCGCTAAAAATGTTGACGATAGTATGAATTATTTCTGATAACTTAGTTGACCAGAATTAAAAGTTACTGGCGAGTAAATTTAAATGAAAAAATCAAAAATTGCCGCGAAATTTACCTTCATATGAACAAGAAGCAAAATGACTATCAAAATGTAAATTAAACATCTTTTTTATTTGTGGCTCGAAATTTCTCAATTTTGGTTTATTTTGTGTGACTTGGGGGGGGGGGGGAAACATTGCTGGTGTTTATTGTTTATTGTTGGACGCCATTTTACATATTTACTATAAAAGTAATGACGTAATTTTAAATACCAAGCAAATCAAAGCATGTTAGAATATACTGTGATTAAATACAGTTTCTACTGCCTTGCAACTTAATCTACCGTATTACGTAGTCATTTTTTTAGTTTTCCGTTAAACAAATGTTGTTTATGCTATTATAGTTCACGTGCATAAAAACAGCTTTTATTTGTGTGTTGGCGGTAACAATTTTGAACTTGGAAGTCAAATATAGGTCATTTTTATATTAAAACATGAGACATAAATTTCTCAACGCTAAATCATGCAGAAACCAGATGTGGTTTTGGCGGCCATTTATTGTTTTGCTTATTTGAAGGTGAATGACACCAAAGAAAGGATGTTGACCAACATATTCGAATTCAGGACACCCGAATAATATAAAAACAAGCGCAAAAAATAATTTGCATTCAAATCTCGAGCAAAATTCAATGTTTTATATTTAAGCCCAGGCTGAATACACACATTTCCATAACAAGGCTGCAATATTCTCTCATTTAAGAATATATTTTTCATGTGGAAATCTAAATGACACTCAGTTTTAAGCAAATACACACCTGGGCTCAGAAAACATAAGTTAAATATAGATATGGCCAACAATTAAGTTTTATTATGTCGTTTCCATTTACCATGTTAACTAGCTTGTTTTGTTGTCGATTTTGATTATTTTATAATTAAGAAACATGTTTCAACGTATTTGTAGAAACAATTCTATAATCCACTGCATCATGCAATACATCATTGGAACGGGAATGTAATTACCTTTTATATGGTGTATATTGCATGTTGACTGGTAAAAGTAAATAGCAACGCCAGGCGTTTGCGTAACATAACCCATAATTTTATACAGGTTTGGGGGTACCCCCCTATATATAAGGGGTCAAAATATAAAGTTCATCCCAATTTTTTTGCTGTTAACATCTCATTTCATGTTTTCAAGGTTTGAAAACATTTTGGTGTGGGTGAGATGTGTGGGAGAGGGGGGGGGGTTCATGGTGGGTGGATGCATCCCATGCCCTATTAACTGTGAAGCAAACATATTGTGTTACCATTTGTTATGGGTGAAAAAGAGTTGAGAACAACTTCCACCGCTGTCCGCGTTTAGACGCTCTTTTTAGTCACGTGGTACTCTTAAAACTTCCCCCTACATGTACTAATCTCTAGTATTGGACATATTGCTGTCTATTCTGTTTTATTCGATGAACCCACAATGAACAATATTGTCTACGCCTAACTCTTCTGCACACCAATGGAAACATAATTAGATGATTTGCACTTAAACTGTCCAGAAAACGCTTAACTGCTGCCGACATCTTGTCCTCCTGCTACCATTCTGTACGTATTTTGTGCCCACGTGGCTAGTAAATAAGGAAATTCCCACATCCCGCATAAAATGACGCTGACAGTGTGAACAGGATAATATATTGCGCGTGGACGTGGACGTGAACGTGGCTTTAAGCTCTCATCTGTTATCTAATAACTTTCTAATAATTCAGAGCTGCTTCAGTGGAGGGCTATTAATAAAATAAAATAAGAAAAAAACTTTTGTAAAACACATTTTATTACGATAGATATGCATGGTGTGATTATTGACGATATAGTAGCTGTGATAATTTTTAAATTATGTAATGATGTCTAATTAGAACTACAGAATATGAAGTAACTGAAAATAATGTCTTACCCACATTTGCAAATAGTGAAATTCATTGGCAAGCAAAATGTAAGGTATTTGTAGGAGATAAAATCACTCAAATGATCTCACACATGCTATCTCGCCAATTCAAATATATAGATAAATTATCAAAATACAGTAAACATCAACATACATCAATTAAAAACAACGGGTATGCATGACGTATTAAAATATATAAATATTACACGACGTCTTGAGACTGAACGGTTACCAAAACCACTTTACAAAGTCGACCTCCAGCAGCTAAAGTGCTGCGTGTGCCACTGAATACACGACTATTCCGCCCGAGCTGCATTATGCAGCTCGGGCGGAATAGCCGTGTATTGAGGGCTACACTCGTATGAGTGGAACATAGTGATTGCCAGGATAACCTTTAGAGCAAATATTGTGTACCGTACATGTACCGTACCGCACATGTACATTATGGTTTTATCCAAGGCGACATAATAGAGGAGTAACCAAATTGATACGCAGCTAAAATCTGCCAAAACACACAACTACAAATAAAAAATAATTGAATATTGTTTTTGTATTGTCTATGATACGTTGCGCTAATCAATATATGAATGTTTTTTAACTACAATTGTTGTTAACGGTAATGTATCCATGATACATTGACATATAATATGTTGTACTGGAGATTGATAGTACTTTCAACCACCAGTCATTTCACAATCCCTCTTCAAAAACAAATGTCGGCTAAACACAGATTCAAACTGATATTTAAATATCTGTTTATAACTATTAAATGTAATATAGTTACATATGGACACATTCATGTACTGATTTATGCTGTGTCGGTCTCTGACTTGTTCGGAGATGTACATAGCTGCTACAATGAACACACCTAAGACCCAATCAATACGTTAGAGCTATATCTGTGATCTAAATGAAGACAATTGAAAAGACGGCAGCTGCACCGACCATCAAAAGCGCCACACTTAGACAATTTATTATCGTTGTTATGTGAAAAATGTCTCACTGAAATCACGGTAAACCGCAAATCCTTTGTTCAGGTGCGCGGCTTATCCTTGCAAATATGATGTAAAATATATGTCAAACATTTCATGAACGGTTGATCAGGTATTATATTCACATACTCGAGAAGCTGATTAATTGTCTTGTTTAATGAGTATGTGTTTTAATGATGATAAATTACACAGAGAAATGATTTATACTACATGTAACTCTTTCAGTATCCTTCAGAGCCGGCCTCTCAGATGAAAATCTGATGTTCTTAGGACGTGGGTCTGATACTGGCATATGAGTTGATCACCTGCACGCTCGCTCCTAAAACACCACTTATTTAACCAATTATAATTTAATGTTGGGCCAACGTCGCCAGCACTAAACCAAGTTTAGTTAAAGGTGTCGTGTGTACTCGTTTAAAACAAAGGGTGTTTAAATCAGTGTTGTACCAGAAACACTAATGGTGATACAAAGTCAAAATGGCGGCTGTACACATGCCCGTAATATACACTGCTGATATCAGTGCCATTGCTTTATGATGCCACTGAGTGCGTGTTAGTTCTCCCCTTCACCAAAATGAGCAACCACCCAGCCAACAGGAGACATCAACCTAATGTCGTTTACATGTTGGGCCAGCGTCGATGACGGTGGCCCAACATTGAAACGACACTGGGTTAATGGCTCGTATTTGCTGGGCAGTCATGGTCGCCCAATACTCACATTTGATCCTAGTTTTATAGCAGCATCATGGCACTTAACACAATGCCCTGCCATATTATGTGTTTGATGGGGACTTCCTGCGTGACCTCTGGGCAGTGAAGACTGCCACGGTACACACCTGCGAACACGTAGCCGAAATAATTACACTTGAGATCGTACGCAGGTCTATGTCGGGACCATCTGGGTGAAGATGAGAACTTGCACCGTGGTGCTGATGGCCACAAAGAGCCAGAAAAACATTCGGTCTGCGAATTTGGCGACCAGTTTCCATTCCG
The DNA here is from genome assembly GCA_964017125.1 of Flabesymbios commensalis. Taxonomy (NCBI): domain Eukaryota; kingdom Metazoa; phylum Annelida; class Polychaeta; order Terebellida; family Flabelligeridae; genus Flabesymbios; species Flabesymbios commensalis. Next base: position 18,832,846 of record OZ024914.1, on the reverse strand, counting down.
CCTCGGACGCGGAATAGTCAAAAGGAGGCGTGGAGTGATGGATGTGGGGCGGCGGTACGTAGCGGCAAGCATCGGACGCGGACGATCCCCCGGCACAATGACTGCAACAAGCGCAAGTCAAAGATTCGATCTCGCCGTCTGTGATGGACACAATGTCTCCGTGCTTGCCATTGGCCGGCGAGTGCTTCCGGCTGCGGTGTGAGGAGGAGGGGGGCACCTGGGGCAGGTAGGCTTTAGAGTAGAATTTAGCCACGAAGTTGACGACCCAAGGTGGACATCGCTCTGGTGAATCTTTCTTTGCGTATATGTTGGTGACCGTGACGCACATGACCAGGGCTATGGTCACCATCAACATTGTAGATCCAAAATACATACCTGCAACAATCAAAGGAAAGATAAACAGCTAGCGATAGGTACATGTTGACAAACCATGATCTCAGTCTTTGTCATATTCTGTTAGGATTGAAAGACCAGTTCATACAAAAATGACACACACACATATCCGGAAGCTGAAAATGTATAAATTACGGTCTTTTAAAGGATTATTTTAAATTGGAAAATATAATCTTCGTGAGCTTTGAACAAAATGTAGATGTCGCTATATATCATCGTTTGCCGATTAAACGTGGATGCCACGGGGTGTCATTACCTGATTACTGTCGTGATATTTTAAATATAGATTATAAATGTCACCTGGTCACTAGGCCTACTTACTTCTGCAAGAATGAAAGAAAAAATATGTCGGAAGTAAATTTTGGAAAAGACCATCTACGTTATTGTTATTGTTATGTCTCCTAACAGACACGAGGTGTTTTGAAAATGCACACAATTATAATGTTAATATTTGAGCATAGCATTGCAACAGAAAACCCTCAGGCCCAGTCCCAATTCAGGTCAAGGTTATTATCTTAAGGTCAAACAATCTGAAAGCTTGAGTCAATTTTACATTTTTTCAGTTTTCCTATGACTTATTTGGTGTATGGTACGTGGATCCGACGTAACGCCGGTCTTGAGTTGGTGTGTATGGCTCCAGGATTCTCTCAATATAAATTCCAGAAATTTTTAAAAGAGCAATACATGAGTCAAAGAACACTGGTGTCAGAAATCTTAAATCATCTTTTATCAGTATATCAGCATTACATATTACAAATGGATCCAATCTATTTTGTGCACGATTGACTTAGACTTGAATGGCAGTAAAGGTGCAGAATAGGCATTGGATATACGAGGTGAGATCAAACAAATATGTCATAAAAGACTGTCACATCTGCACAATACAACGTCATCCGCATTATGCTGGTCCACTGTGAAGACCAATATTACAATGGCATGATGGGTGATTTTAGTGACAATAAATACAGTGGTTCGAAAAATACAGGCCTTTTTCCAATGATTGCTTTTGGTCTGTGCCATGGAACCCACAACAGATCTTATCCGGTCTTACATTTATACAATATGTAAATTAGGAATTACCCTAATAGTACAGGCGGTTATGTCAGGTTTTTGGGTCTTGATGTAAAATTTGCTCAAGAATGATTTTTCGGTTTCTTTGAATAACATACATACGAGAGTACTCAAAATCTATTGGTGGCATTTTTTTCAACTATTTTTTTTCGGTCGCCGTTTTGAATTTAAAAATGGCCGCCAATTTTTAACGTTTCTTTTTAGAAATATCACTTTGAGGACATTTGTGGATAAAACATGTTTCTAATTTTAAAATATAAATAGGATATTTAGCCTGCATGACCTATTCAGCATTTAAACAGTCCAGTATAAAATTATTTTAACCCCTTCACTGCCAAAGTATGTGATTGAAATGGCATATCGGTGAAGAGTACGCAACATTTCAGGTGCGAGTGCAAGTGTTAAAATAAACTTTCATATATGTGGCATATTGCTTTTTCAAAATGTGTTATTTCTTCGAGGTGCGAGCTAAAAGTTTTAAAACTGTTGTAGTCGTGGTTGGTTCTTGAAGGGTTCATAATTAAACAAAACCTATTTTTCGCAATATTTCATCATTTGCTCTACTTTGTAAATGCTTCTCTTTGTAATGTAAATAGCTATGTGTGAGTCTTATCAGATCTATCGATGACATAAAAAAAATGTGTGGTTAATAATATTTTAATGATTATTTTCTTTATATGTTTAGCTAATAGACCAGATAAAAACATTTTATTATAGCTCACTTATGTCCAAATGTACTCATGTTAAGTACTTTCATCCTCGTATCTGCTCATGAGTGTGGGTAGTCATACATTTTTCCTTTACTTCGCACTTACACATGTTGGTGCGTGAGAAGTAACAGTTGCATACATACGTATACATACATATAATGTTCTTGAGTAGATACTAACCACACAGTTACATTTAAAGGGACATACCCAGGTCTAAAATCATTAAAATATCGGTGATTTTATTTTGGCTTTTTAATATCACCATATGATGTAAATAGAGACGAAATTCCCGTATTTCTTATTTTTGGACATGGTTGTCAATAATTAGAAATCAGGAATTTCGTCTCTATATCTAGCCTAACTGGTAAATGCACAGCACAAACTTTTGCTGTTCTAGTCTATGGACATGTTTACATCATATGGTCATATTATTCAGCTAAAATAAATTCACCGATGATTTTAGACCTGGGCATGTCCCTTTAAATATCTCTAAGACTGCCTCAGGTCAATTGGATCCCGGAGGCGATATCGACCATCCTGTCCGACCTAAGTCACAGGGATCAGCTACAGTGGGTGCTAAACCAGAAGTAGGCCTGTGCTTATGCTCTGTTATATAATGGAGCTATGTACCGGCTGGTAGCATGTTAACATTTTTGACTGGAAGTAGATTTCTGTTTTGTTTTCCATCAGTGATAAAACACTAGAACATAAGATGCGACAGTTTTGACCAGCTAGTAACCATTTGAAGCACAACTACCGCAAGATTTGTACTCGTTCCGGTAAATATTGCTGATTTTGGCCTTAACTTAGCAGGTCTATGAAGAATTAATACCCTCTAATATGTGCCTTGTGTAAAAAATCAAACACGTTTTCAGTTTGAACAATTGCGTGAATCTTCACACAAAGAGACTGACACCTGTTCATGACACCTGCTTAGAATTCGTCATAACACTTTTGCGGCTGGCAGTGACGACAGGCTTTTTGCACAACTTCATGGCCTTTTTAACCAAGAAAATGGTCAATGCGTTTTTTTTCTGCTTGACAATATTTCTTTATCTTTTTTTATGCAGAATCATATTCTGATGATGCATACTTATCCCACTTGACTCCTCAAAGATGTTGCATTGTTGCATATGTCAAAGATGATCACCTGCATAATTTTCAGCATAACGTTCATTGCTTTTACGTTGCACGTTTTATACTTTCCGGTATCTGTATACATAGTAGTTTTAGCGACAGCCATGCCATCTATAGTCATGATAGTTTGTTCATTAACTTTAAGGCTCTTGAACCTTGTGAATATATTTCAGCATCAGACACTGCAAGTTCCTGCATGGACTAGTTTATTTTTGTCAGTACGTGACAACAAAATGTCATATGGTGTCAGGAAAACAGGATTAATTGCATTGAATTCACAATCAGTCAGAAATTGTATTTTGCAAGTCAATATGACGCTCAGACAACCCTATAACTAACAACCTGAAGAAGAGAGCATTGATTGATTTAAGCTGTACTTCTTCAGTGCTCGGTTTCTGTTTGGTTCAGCTATTTTGTTCCATGTTCAGTACATATACATAATTTTGGTTCTTGCCAACTATTTGCTTTGTGTTCAAAATAAATAACTACTTCCCGTCATCACAAATAAGATTGTATGTCTTGATAATTGTCTTAAGAGCCTGAACATCGTTTTCTTTGTGTGTGTGTTGCGAAGGGTGGTTTTGGAAGATATACATATGGAAAATATATTTGTAAGTTTCCTCTGTTTCCCAGTTGAGACGTCGCAGGTACCACAAGTACAGAAGATGGCTTATTTGTTATTCCTTCTACAATGTTTCATCAGATTCTGCCGTTTTTGATCTGTGTTTGTTTCGCATTGTAGCATGGACTGACCAGATATGGTGCTTGAATTCTTGTTTTTGTAGTTTGTTTGTATGGACGTAAAACTGTTATATTAATGCAGATTTTGAACAATCATTATGCCAACTCGCTTTTCCGTTTATTACTGTCACTCTAAACAACGGTTGTCCGACATAAATACAGTTTGGGTTGACATCTGTTTTCAATGCAGAGTCTAATATGGTTTGAAGAGCTGTATCTTTAAATGTTTTATAAATGTGCTTAAAACGGATTGTTCCGTATATGTTTGACAATACATGCATAGCTTGAAGTATGTAGATAATCTGTCGACATTATACTTTGTTGAGGGCTATTGAATACTTGCCATCTGAGCAAATTTATAGTATTTCATATTTTGTAACAGAAGGTCAAAACCATTCCCATAACCATACTGGGAACAAAAAAATCTTGTCAAAATGCCATTGAATGATTTTGGGGAGCTGAATAGAATAAAGAATGTTATCACATGTAAGCATCACAAAATTCTAAGCTAACATGTTGATGTTTGGTTTCCTGAAATAAGGAATGTACCTGTCTACTGTAAATGTCTACTGTAAATGTCTACTTTAATAAAAAAAAATGTATTGTGTCTTATATTTTTTAACCAAATACATCACCAGAGACACTGAACACAACTTACAATATCATATAGGCTATATGCATACAATTTCGCCCCCCAAAAAGCAGTGCTAGGGGTCATAGTTAAGATCCACAATAAAAAAATTGAAATTTTGAGCTCTAAAATGGCGGTCATTTTGAATTTTGAATCTTGTAGTTAAAAGTTGGCAAAAAAAATGTTACCAATGGAATTGTTGATCAGTAGACCCTACTATAGTAGTTTAAAATAAAAAATCAATCTTGAGCAAAAAAACATTAATTTTAAATAAAGTCCTACACTATAAGATATTTTCATGAAAAGCTGGTATTTGTTTATGGAAATCATGCTCCTTCCTTCAGAACCATCTTAGATGAAATTAACACATTGTTGTGGGTAAGGCGATCACCAAGGACCGGGGCGAGTTATGTGGTTGCATATTAATTGTGCATCAAAATGCAGTGAGATTTAAGAAGTGTGCAAAATGTGTACCCCACCAAATAACAGGGGAACAGAAGCAACAGAGTGTGACAATATGTAGGTCATGGCTTGCAGAATTTGAACCCAACCGTCCCAAAATGTTTCCAGATAATAATAGTCACACGTATGCATGATGTTTCCCTCTTCACCATGAAAGACAAACGATCCAACAAGGTGTGGATTGCAAAAGATAACCCTCACTCTGACGTGTTCGTTCTAGAAAGCGTATGTTCTCCATATTTTTCAACACACAGCGAGCTTTTGCATTAGATTTTAAACCTCACAAAGTCACAATCACTGCCACATGTTACACCACCACCGAGTAACTAAAGGTCTTTGAGCACATTCAAAAAAACACACGCATACGACGTCGCTCTGGACTTCTTCTGCATCATGATTGCGCACAAAGATCGTATGACACTGAGAGCTACATAGATGAGGAAAACATATAAAAGGTTTATAGTATAATACACTTGATGGAAATCCACTCTATTCACCTGACTTGGCCCAATGTGACTTTTTTTTCCAAAATACACAAGATCGCTGAGAGACTTTTCTGAAGGATACAGGATTTTTCTAAAGCTGTTCATTCAGAGCTCAGGGGGTACCTGTTTCTGAGTACCATGAGTGCTTTCAAATAGTGACGAATGAGAATGTAACGTTGCAAAGGGGTCAATGGAAACTATTTTGAAGGAATGTGACTGTAATTCCAAGAATCATAAATGTTTAATAAAAAATATGACCCCTGTGACAGAAGTTTTTGATCTGCCCTCGGTCCCTCGTACCCAGCAAACACAAGACATTAGTATAACATTTATACTACGTCGGCCCAACGTCTTCGACGTTAGTCCAGCATTGCATAAAGTCATACAAATGTTTTGTGTTTACTGGGTACATGTAGATACTGTGGCGGTCGGGATGACACACTATCATTATATTCACCAACAAAATAATAATTGAGATGTCATATTTCATTTTTATGAAATATCAGACAAGGAACACCTTCCTTAGACAGATTTTAGGGTGCCAGCATAATAATATAAATAAACACAAAAATAGGCTGTTTTTGACATTTTTTCTGTTTGACCTTGAAATAACCGTGACCCTCAATATCGCTCTAAATATTTATTATTTGCATTTGAGCTTATAACCATTTATCCTGCAGTATAGTGCCTTAATAACTTATTGGGTGGCTACGGGTGATTCGTAATATTGCAAGCTTGGACAAAGAAGGGTTCAATCTCTAATGTAGTGTCTCACCTTCCACTAATTATTTTATAATTCACAGTCGTTTGCACTAAAGCTGTTCGATTCGCACCGATCTTAAACCGGTTTAGCAATCTAGAACATTTGATTCGCACCAGATCAGTCCAAACTAGAACCGGATTGATCAAACCATCAAACCTGCCTGCATGAACATGATGAAGGTTTAGCATTTGGATTATGAACCGGCGCTGCCATACGTTTCTTTGACTCAAAATGTTTTTAGATTGACTGTGAATTTGGCTCTGGAATCAGATTGCCATACCAGATGATTTATTTGTCTCAAACTATTTCTAAATTGGCGGCAACTTTACAATTCACGGCGTTCGTTTCGGGCATTAAAACCGAAGCAAACCGGATCACTAAAGTAAATTGAGATCAGTGCTAATCGAACAGAGCCTAACACTATCACTACTACAATGCAAACCCAAAAGGCAGTAGCCGCTTATTTTACAAGCCACGCATATTGCCTTTTAGCTTTGCGCTGCAAAATATTTCGATACTTCGGAGAACGATACTGCATCAACGTTGACTCGACATCTCGGCCTCCAGCCAGACTCACACAAAGGTCAAATCGGACCAGTGCAATACCTATTAACTGTCGTGCAAAGACAAAATGCAGTATCTGCTTACTATGAAAGTAAGCATGAACCGCCTTTTGGCTTCGCAGAGCAAGTTGGGGCAACCCCAGCAAACACGATACGTTTCGCCAATATTGGGCTGATGTTGGCCCATCGTCTACGACGCTGGCCCAACACAGCCCAACATAGGGCCAACGCCTCGTGTTTGCTGGGACGGCGGCTGGATATGATTGCGCAGTGATTGCGTGGCTCGGGATAACACTCGTTGGCGTGAAGCCGCGGCAGACCGCGAGACTTGTATCATTTGCTTGCTGTCAGCCGAGCTCGTGTAGACCGAGATGGGAACAGCCAGCGAGTTGGCAGGAGGGAAATGAGCTCGGTCACGCATCCACAAACGCATAATCTTTTCTGGTTGCTTAGCGATTTGCGAATCTTGTTCCGTTTCTTAGCTTCCCCTCTGCCCACCTTATACCTGAGATGGGTTTAACAGCATTCTGACACCCACCTATATCAGTAATAGGTACTGTAAATGTGTTTTTTTTATTATGATATTAGATTTCGCAAATTAAAACATGAAAATATGTAAACTATATTTTATAGACAATTTTAATTGTAAAATATCGGTGCCCTTCCCAATGTATGTTTTAGAGTTATTTACCATGTTTAAATATGTTTGTGCGGTTCACTATAATATACCGTAGCATTATAAACAGATCGTCACATTTTTATGGCATGTTCACAAAAATATAGAAAGACAAATTAACTTTACCATACACTCTAATAAATAAATGTTATTGGAGGTTGTTTGATTTAAAGTAAAATATTAAATGATTCCACCACAGAAGCAAAAACAAATTGATATGTTTCCACAGACATCATCCAGCAGATGCAAAACGTCTACGAAATGTCGTTTTTAATATGTTTCATTAGATGAAATCACTGTTTTTGAGAATGGAATGAGTGTTTCAACATCAATATGTGCAATAATTGTTGGTCTCAAGTTAAGCACATATGGGTAAGCTTTACTCACTTGTAGTACCGCGAGACACAACTTCAATATACAATAAAATTTCTTTCTGATGAAATAAGTGACTTGCAAAATCAAGTGCTACTACATATTTGTTCCACTATAATTTATTCTATTAAGAAAATTGTAAAATATATTAGACCTCTATTAAGGTTATTACGAAGAGCGAAATGTGCTTTGAAATATGCGGAGAGTTGGGATGGGAATGTGTTATGAATGGGAATGTTCGAATTTAAGCTTAGGGTATGGCTCAACTCTCCAAACCGATGTTGGTAATGTTGGTCTACGACGCTGGCCCAAGCTCAAACCAACGCTGGGTGAACGTCTCGCGTTTGTCGGGATGTCATGTTCTTAGCGTCCAGCACGCCAAATGGAAATTAGCAAACTATCGATTGGAACTGATAGATTGGCAAACAGATCGATCACAGCTCGCGGTAGACCACCAACTAGCCACGCGATTCATTGCCGTGCCGCTTGATTGTTCATTTATTGTCGTTTATCTTCTAGGCTCTATCACACTTCTTATTGCGTCTTATTTCTGTTTTATCGCACCCCGTTTGGTTCACGCCGTGGTCAACCCAGTACGGGCGGGGGCCCTAGGGTAGTGGTTAGCACCGCTGCCTTTCACGCCAGAGTCTTGGGTTCGGTTCCCGGTCTCGGCGGTTTGAAAGAAACAAAATTGTTTCTTCCCCATCCACGTGTGAAAGTTAGTATTGTGGGGAGCCTCCGTGACCGAGAGGTAGCGTGCTCGGCCTCAGACCGCCAGGGTTCGAATTTCGAATCCTGTGTCTGGAGGACAGTGTCATCTCAATCATCTCACCATCCTCAGGAGGTTCTCCTGGCCCAGTTTAGCCTATATGTGCACAAAGGTGGCCTAAAGCCCGATTCATGTCATTTTTGTCAACCCAGTACAGCATGAATAACCACAGAGATTTGATTATCATTATAGCGAATAAGAATCGATCGCCTCAATAACGACTTCAAACACCTATATTAATATTGTTCTGGTGAATATCATATCAGCACTAATTCTAAGATATTGTATTCATTTTATTGTTAGATACGTTTATTTAATTTATCGTTTACCATTTTAACTAGTCGATGCTTTCACACCTTGTGATAACCAGAAAATGATATATTTTTTTAAATAAAAGGGTAAAATGTGACCATAGCCCGGAATATTAGTGTGGATGTGGTGATATGTTGAAACATACCTTTCGCTAATGACGTTATACCAAGGACTATAGAAAATACTTTTATATTCCTTGGTTATACTGAAGTGCAAATATCGTCGCCTCGGAGCTAAAGGATAGGCAGATAGGATCATTTAGCTCCGAGGCGACGATATAAATAATGATGTTTTCCAGTCTGTATCCAGACATATTCAATACCCCTGGAAATATGATAAAATACGTTTTGATTGGAGTTCAACTAATTGTAAATATTGTTATATATACAGTTATTGATGTTATCGAGACAAAATGCCACTCACTAGAATGGAATATACAGAACTTGATCATTTAGAGCCGGGGTGACGACCAAGTAAACACAAAACATTTGTATAACATGTATACAAGGTTTTGTGGGCCGATATACTAGTATTGTATCGTCGGAAATTTTACTCACCTAAAATAGGAATGGCGTCCGGCGTTGGAGGCATGGTCTCACCCACCATGAGAAGGAACACAACCAGCGCCAAGAGGATGGTAGTCTCTAGGTTCACCTTCTCCCCCGACTCCACGGGGAGAAAGAACCCCATGAATGAGATGAGAAAGATGAGGAAGCATGGAGCTATGAGGTTAACGATGTAGAACAGGCTCCCCCTCCTCATGTGGATGGTAAAGGTAACGTCAGGATAGGGTTCGACACAGCAGGCGTAGAATTGCTCCCGTCTCTCCGCCGTGATCTCATCCACTGCCCATTCCTGATTGTGAGATTTGTAATAAATGCTGTTGTTAAAACTGTTGTTGTGCAACACGTCCAACTGATCGCTGCTGTGTGTCCAAGAGATAAAGGTGATTTTACATTTCTGGGTGTCAAACGGGAAATATTTCACGTTGAGGGTGCAGTAAGTTTTAATGAGGGCAGGGTAGAGCCACAGCACTGAACCGTCACTAGACACTATGGTGTTGGTTATCATAAAATCGTTGAACTTATCGCCAGCACTGAAATAATAAGAGAATGTTTAAAACAAAGATTAGTGTTTTGTCAAGGTGGACGATATATATACATATATATATACATGATGCGACATCTTGCTAGGTTCGGACCGACTAAATTACCAATGCAATTGATCCAACATTGGTAGATATTCAACGAATAAAATACTTAAATTAAGAATATATCTATTTTATTTTCTTCATTATTAATATATATTTTTCAGACATAACTTATACGATTTGAATAACGTGTTACACGAGCTTGGTTTGTACGTTGTAGTTAAAGGTGACATATCACCCCTTATATAGTATGAATAAATTTGTGACAAATAAATCAAAGTTGCCACAAGATGGGGCACAAGTGTTTCCTTATATGGGGTGATTGACTATCATGTGACCCTCTGAGAGAGTCACATGATAGCCAACAACCCCTTGTATGGGGTGACTAGCTATCATGTGACCCTCTGAGAGGGTAACATGATACATGTAACTCTATATGTTAATCACATAAGAGTAATAGCATTAGTAGTTCTGCTAAAATGTATGCTATCTATACTATTGGATATCATTAACCATTTCCCGATTCTAGTAAATATTTTGTGGGTTTCTGATTTCAGGAGTTGCGTTATTTTAATCCAAAACACCCATGGGATTTTTACCTGTATATTTCTAGTCACGTGACTGCGATCAACAAAGGTCATTGCAAACGAGACTTGATTGATTTCACCCGAGGCGTTCTATAAATCCCTGTCAATAATATGCTTATTTCTGTTCTCATCGCAAAACACAAGCTACATAATCACCATAATACCAATGACTGGATGCAAAACAATGCAATAAACCGGTGACAGAACTGTCGGCCAATGATTCATGAACGACAAACAAAGGGTATACAGTGCGAAACATTATTCGGAGAAACAATGGGAGAAAGCTGCGTATCTTGTTTATGAACTATTATTATTTGAGTTTAGTTGGCTATATTGCAGTTAAAGCTACATCATAAATGAAAAAATATCTGGCAAATATAAGGCTAAGTTCTCCTCCAAATTTCTTTGCTCGAAGAGAAAATAAAAAGACACAAACGCGGCTTGTTTAGCAGCTTTAGCATGTTTGACATTTTAACCCTTAGAAGTCTGGGCTATTAAATTTAATTTTCAGTCATTGGAAGTTGTGTCTCGCTACCGCGATTTAAAACTTCAAGTCACAGGTTGAGAATATATTTCGCTTGTGGAAATCGGTCATACAGGTGTCAATTAAGTTGACAACTACTTTAATCGACACCACAGCTCTAGGGGTTATCCCTTTAGATTTTTTGTCAAGTTATTTGACAAAATGGAGGTCAACAATTTTGACATATTCCAGATTGATGTCACGTATTACATTGAAAGCTAATATTTAATAAACAAACTAAAAACGATTCTAATCGTGACCGGCTGAAGGATTAACCCTTATGCTGCCAAATTTCTTATTGATAACGCAAATTCCAGCTTTACATGACGAAAAATAATTATATTTACGCAAAAATATACGTTTTCAAAATGTAAATATTAGATTACCACAAGATCTACCACAAGACATTTTAGCAATTTGAGTTGAATTTATTTTCGTCTGAAATTTGCTTGAAAAGGCATATATACGGTTCCAGCCGCATAAGGGTTAACCCTTACAGCGCGGGGATAAACTTTAGTCGTCAGAATCTGACGTCTGTAGACGTCAAATTCTGACAACTAAAATCTTCCCCCGCACTGTAAGAGTAAATAATTTTCTGATGGCCGTAACCCCATAACATAGGTATTCAAATGAATCAGAAAGAGCTAATTAAGACATTTATGATGATATCAAATAGAAAAAAATCCTTTGGTCTCAATGTTTTTTTTTTAAATATTCAGCGCTTTAATGGTTAAATAGAGCTGCTCCGGTTTGCAGAGCGATCCCGAGAGAGAGGCGGGCCCTGCAGGACAATAAATAAGCCGCAGCCGTCTTACAAATTGGAGATGACGAGATCGGGCGTCCAGATTTTGTCGGCTGGCACTCTGATGGAGCTGACGCCTCCAAACTCTGCCGGGTCCCACACCAGGTACTCGTCCTTCCAGAGCTGCAACACGAAAAGTGAAGAATTCCAGTAAACACAAAACATTTGTATAATATTTATACAATGTTGGATCAACGTCGAAGACGTTGGTCCAACGTTGTATAAATGTTATACAAATGGTTTTTGTGTTTACTGGGGAAAGACATGCATATTTGTCGATGCTGCAGCGCATTCTGACGTGAAAAGCAAAAGGTAATATATGCTTACGTGGAATGTAACCAGTTTCTGATTTTTGCATTTGCATTGCACAAACAGCGAAGCCATGATAACCATGATAACCAGTAACTTAAAAGTAAGAATTTTGCCCTGGCATGGTTCTATACTGCCGTGTTAACTCTGCACAAGCGTAGTAGATACGTGGGGATATAGTTAAATAATTTAAATTTACGAGTGATAATCGATATCCTGCTCTGTGCTTTCGTGTTGGCAAATCGATAATATGTTTTGGTGATCGTTATTCCAATTTATAGCCAACAACAGAGATAAGGATGGACAAAGAGTTTGTCTGAGATTACTCAAATTTAAGAATATAAATAACAGGGACTAAGTTTCATTACATTTTCCATAGCTAAAAAAATTAACATATCTGGTCTATTATGTATACTTTTTACGATTTGGATTTGCAAGGCACACTACAATGCAACGTACTAGTAACCGTTTTTCGCATATATTATGAAGCAAAAGCGGTGTCTGAGACACTAAATTAATTTATCACCGTCACATAATTTGGCCGGCAATTGTAAGCTCAGCTAGACGCATTTGATTTGTTTCTCAGTCGCTGTTTGTGAGCAATAACTATAAGTTTCATATACGCTTCATATCGGAATAACTCACACTGAACACGGTGTGTTGTGCCTCTAACCACACACCGACTAGACGTGCGAAGTCAAAACAAGGAATATATATATAGTCAAACGAGATAGCCGTGCATAATCGGGACACTTTGCACTGTAGGGAGATGTAGGAATACCAACTATATGTTTGATACAATGTTTGTATACAGTAATATTCAGTCACACTAGAACGAGTTCGTGTAACATGGCCCCGGTTTCATTAACTAGCGGCTCAGCTAGTTACCATGGTTACTCTGAACTTGAGTCAGTGTGAGGTTCACTGATTGGTTGGGACATGATCATGTGTTGATTCGTCATTCACATAGAGGTGGCAATAACCAGCATCGAGATGATCACGTCAAGAAGAATTAAAAGTAAAGTATTCTTCATGTTTCAACTGAAGAACAACGTGAGATTAGATAGTTTTCATAAAAATAACTTCATGACTATTTATAGATGCAGCTTAGTTGTGGGAAGTATAATCTACATAGTATATATAACCAGCAGACAGAAAACACTGACACAATCCTGGGCTAATGCCGGCCCACCGTCTACGATGCTGGGCCAACATTAGGCCAGCATTGGGTCAATGTCATGTGTCTGCTGAGATAGGCCCTATATATAACGTATACCGAGCAAACACAAAACATTTGCATAACATTTAAACAACGTCGGCCCAACGTCTTCGACGTTGGTCCAACATTGTATAAATGTTATACAAATGTGTTGTGTTTACTGGGATAACGCTTACCACTAACAAGGCATTATGGACCCTTGTTATGAGGAAATCAATGCATGCGTACTTCAGTATGAAAATTAAGTCATGCATAACCTTCAATGAAGACAAAGTTATTATGATTTACACGAGCACTTCACAGCTTCCAATTAATGTCTCATTGTCTTTGATTCTTCTCTATAATTAGCTGATAATACATGACACTTGCGGTATGGGGACAACAAAGACAAACCATCTGCTAAATGATGTACTCCAGAAAGCACAAAGCATTAATGTTGATTTACTGTTGGGCTACTGTCTGTGATGCTCATCCAATATTAAATAAACATTTGGTAACTATATATTGCTTACCAGTGTTTTATTAACCCTTTCAGCGCGGGGATCGACTTTAGACGTCAGAATATGACATCTAAAATCGATACCCGCTCTGATTGAAAGAATACAATATTTATAATGACCGTGGACCCACAACATAGGTATTCAAATGAAGCGGAATGCGCTAACAAAGGCATTTATAAAAAATGCAAATTGAAAAAAACACTGTGGTCTCCATGGTTTTTTACAAAAACATTTTAGCGTTGTAAGGGTTAAACTGGGTTCGTTACCTGTCGTATAGCCAGTAGCGTGGTGAAAGTTTGCTCTTTTTCGTTCTGAAAATACACAACAGCACTCTCAATATCAATATATAATAATAAGGAAAACACAGCGATTTAGGTGGGATACTAAGGAAACAATAATGTGTCAACGCTGAGCTAGTATATTTGAATCTGACTCAACAATGACGCAATATTTATTGGGTGAACTTCTCGTATATATTATGTATATTGTGATATGTGAAAAATGGAAAGGCATCTATGCATGTACATTTGTAAATATGTATATTATGTTCATACTGAAATAATGATATTTAAAGAGACAGTAAGACAATACTTATTATAATACGTGTGGGAATAAACACTTTATTGGGATAATTTAAGCTACCATGCTGGCAATTAGAACGTCCATCCCCACATAGCTGTATTTGCACATGTATCATAATATAGTAGATACAAGTAATGTAGCATGTACCACCCATTAGATACATATAATAATTGATCATGTTGCTTTAATAATAGGCCTAACAATAATTTATTAATGATAATTATTATATGTATACGTTCATTTGGGAGATATGTGCAGGAGGTGCTCTTGTAGGCCGTATATCCGTATGGTATTAAAGGGTGGTCGTATCTGTTACTTTGCATAGTAACCGGTATGACCCTTTCATACCAGGATAACATAATATCGGCTACAATCTGTACGAAATGTATCATTTTACAACATCAAACATTTGAAACGGTAAGCTTTGCAAATTACACGAATTTACACAGAACACAAATTACAAAATACTTTATATTTGAATAAATTATTATTAATCTTTTAATACGTATTGTAAATCACAAATAAATAATTTCGGCCTACATATTTCAAAAGACACATACATAGTCCGAATTTTCCAATTTTACTCGAAATAACTAAACATATCTTCCCAATGATCAAGCAGTTAATATTTAACATGTTGCTTGTTTTTTATAAACAATTAAATAAATTTTTACCATAATATTACTATGTGCTTATTGCATTATTATGTACGTTAAAAATTGTAGATTTTGCAAATCCCGATACATTTAAAAAAAACTTGCATGATAATATTATGTTAATCGAGTTAAACAGTGTTAAAACAAAAATAGCGTTACAAACAGGAACTTAAAATATCGCGTAACAAATCAATTAAAATTAAATATTCACACAAAGACAAACACTGAACCAAACCAAAACACACACAACAACAAAAATATATTTATAACTATGCGGTGCAAAGCTAAAGGAGATATTTATAATTATGATAAGAGCGGCTGCATCTGGCAGCCCGGTAAATAACAAATAAAATAAAATAATATAAAGAAAATATAATATAATATATAATAACAAATTAGTGACAAATCAATGATAAGCTGATAATAAAATAACACAAATATTCAACAACAAAATAAATAAATAATATAATTGATAATTGTGAGTACAAATAATACTATATTGACATTTGTGACCTTAGAAATGACATTCAAAGTATCGACCTTGGCAAAATAAACGGTGGCATCCACCCTTATGTTATTTTAATTCTATGGCTGAGATATCTAGCATCGTTGACCCATTTTATCCCACCAATTCCATTGCGATTTGGACGAGTTCGCAGGTACAATATAATAATGCGAAGGTATTATCTAAATTACATAACTCCTTTAACGTGCATAATAAGTAGAATGTACTTTTTTTTGCCAATTTACTTTTTATCATTAGATGTTTAGCTTACATTACTCTTGTGAATCTACCATTAATCAGTTTTGCACACATATTACAGCCTTGCATAGGACATGTTTATCACACGTCATATATTATGTATTACTTATTTGATGACTGAAGTAATTATCATGCTTATTGAACATGTTCACACATTTATTATAGTGCTGATAAAAACAGAGAGGCCTACAGCGGTTTTAATGGGGTTCACATAAATATACGAATACATTGACATCTTTGTGATGTATAACTGAGATGTGATATTAATCAGTTGGAGAAAGATGCCGTGCCGTGCAAATATTAATTCCATTAGTGAAGTAAAACATTTCTCAAGGAAGTAGTGATTCCGGATAAAGCAGAATGTTAAATGTTTTGTTTGTTGATCAACATTAATTTATATCATACAAGTGTGAAAAAGATTAATAAAGCCGCCAAACTTATCCTTAAAGCGCTGACATATTTGTATATAAACCATGGAGACAAAGAATTGTCTTAGTTTGCTCTTTATGTTTTATTTGAATACCTATGATATGGGTCTATAGCTATTAGAAATAATTATACTCTTACAGTGTGGGGATCGGCTTTAAACGTCAGAATCTGACGTCTACAGACGTCAGATTCAGACGTCTAATGTGGATCCCCGCGCTGTAAGGGCTAATCGATAAAATAGCGATAAAATATTGTATGCTTCATGTATCTAGCTGAAGTCACACACTGACTCGGCTTCCATACGGGCCAATTGTAAAAATCTGAACTAGTTAGTGTACAGCCATGGAAGCATTATACGTTCGTGTGGACCCGGTATCTCTTCGGGACAGCGCCGCAGATCACTGCACCATAGCTTTTTATGATATATTCGACTACAATTAATCATGTTATGAATGGGCGGACTTTGTGTGTGGTGTCATCTATTTAAACTCCACCCTGCCCTGAGAGAGTGTACATTTGCAGTCTTTACTTTTGCTAATAACTAGTAGCTAGCGAACTGACTTTTGACAAGAACAGATCATTGTGGCATGTACTTCAATTACTTCGAAATATTTACTCTACATGCCATCTTTCTCCAGTTGTTATAGTATCATTTGGTCAAGGTCATTTTTCAGAAAACAGTTCATTTTTATTACCGCAAGTTTTAATAATTTAGAGTTAGCATAAAAATCTAAAATAGTAAGCCAAAATAATGGTTCACATGGCATCTAGAAATCGAAACATAACTGTTTTGATGATCAATTGTTCTCTCACCTTTATTTTCAAACATAAATGATTGTTGACATGTATTCATGTTCAAGAAATTAAAAAAAAATCGGACATAAAGTGATAAAGTTGGTTAAAATAAAAATGCACGGCAACCGGTTGAATGTTAAATTATTTTTAAAATAAAATATTTTTCTATTAGACATCTAGAGTAAAACATATGTTTAATAGCTTTATAATCATATACAAAGACGTACACACATCTTTATGTAAACAAATCCAGTCTTTGCAATAGATAAGTTATTTAGCCATACACAACAAAGGCAATAATTTACCCAAAGTGTCAATTTCGTGGGAAGCGATCAATATTAATTAAGCGATGATTAATAGTTTTATAGAAAATAGCAGTTAAACAAACAGCATTTGCAAAATTTAAAACAATGAGCTTGAAACAATAAGCCTACGGAATGAAACATCGACCATAAAAGTGCTGAGTTGAAAACTACAATACCGCGACTTATAACTTTACGCCTGTTCTACAAAGCCAAAATACAGTTGTTGATTTTTGGTATTACGTGACAGACGTGGAGAAAATATAGAAAAAAATTGATTGGTTTTCAAAATGGAGAACAGTTCTGAGACATAATTCAAAATATTTAAAAAAAATTGCAGGGCATCAGCACTTAAACGGTAGCCTACTCACTGCACAATGCGTTGACACAACACACGTCTGCACCCTTGACATACCGTATCTAAAATGTGGTAGAGAGATATGGCCACATTAACATTCACTGGGTCACTGTCCTTTTTCACCGGCCTGGTGGTCTTGTCGTAAAGCGTAGGTGTTCGTAACAGGCCTAGCTTGCGCTTCACTTTGTACTCGTTAGAATGGTCCGGGAAGGCAGACTGCACGTAGGGCTGCTTTGTCCTGGCCTTCCCTGGATTCCGACCATCCACTGAAAAACGCAGAACACAAGCAAGACATTTTACCCCGAACCAACAAGAGAAATAAGGCCCTGCAAGGCCTGCACACTCACCGTATCCAGAATGTGATAGAGAGACAGAGCTACGGTGACCCCCACCGTGCTGTTGTCCCTGCGAACTGGACGGGTGGTTTTGTCGTAGACGCCATCGTACAAGATTCGTTTCTTGATTTTGTACTCATTGGAGCGGGGCGGGTTGTAGCGGGGTCGTAGCTTTGTGCGTTCACGCTGGCCTGACACCACTGAAAAGGAGCAGGGACACATGTGGCAAAAGAACAAATAGACTTGATGGACAGCGACGATGCCCCCCATCGCATCTGTGCACCATATGACATATTTTGAATAAAATTTATTTAAAACCCGTTGACCCTTATTCTGTTGATCACTACTATGTCGTTGTTAACCTCTTTTAATAATCGATCAAAAAACTAATATCGGTAACGAAATGTGTGTCCAAACATCAACATTTGCAATCTCTTACCACTTGAAGTTGTGGGTCGCGGTAGCGAGGCACAACTTCAAGTGGGTGAAAATTTAAATGGATTTCCTGAGCAGGATACGGGTTAAACCCTCACGATGTATCAAAGCATCATTTTGCATCTCTCAAAGCTAATTTTATTCCCTATATCTATGGGATTTCAGAACGAAAATGGAAATTTTCATGAATTTTTTTTTAAATAACAATATATTTTCATTTGTTACAAACTTCAAGTCATCTTCATCCACTATCAGTGGAGAATTGCTACAGCTACAAATCACGGCTTGTAGTGGGTGAAAATGACAATGATAAATTCAGACTTGAAAGGGTTAATGAAAAGTATATTATTCACCGCAATAGGGAGATTCTGTGTTTTAATTTGAGATATCACTCTTGGTATTCTATAAAAAACAGGCTACAATTCACATCTCAAGGTGACTTTAAATTAGTTAAATAGCTGGGTGCTTAACTTCTTAAACATGTTAAAGATCAGTAGCATTTTACTTCAAGTAGACATCTGGAAAAAAATACAACATAAGATAAAATAAAATTAATGGAAATAATACATCCTCGTTTCGCCTTCTGTCAAAAAGATTAGATATATGGGATATTAGAAAATATATTACACAATATAATGTTTGAACTATGGTATGTACTATGTGTAATTAAAATATTATAATATCAAGGAATAAGCATGGTAAACGGCTTGGGCTATAATACTATATAATCTATTTGCATGTATTCCTGAAGTCCATCAATGAATCTTCATCACTCATAAGCTGCCAAATCAATGAGAGCATAATGTTACCAATTATTTGTATCACCCAGTTTGGAGCGGAAACAATTCCGTGTAGTGTAGATAAATTATCTGAAGTGTGCGGCTCATCCATCTGGAAATCTAAGAATTAATCTAATTTTAAATGTTTTCTATTGCTATTGGAAAAGTTAAAGCTGTTTTAAACTTTGTCATAGAAGAAACTAGCAATATAAGATACATCTTGAGCTTTTTTTGAATCCATTTCAGTTTATAAAAAAAATCATGATAATCACCCACTTCTTCCGTCGCAATAATACCATGGACATTCTGATATTTTATTTGACATAAGCCATTTTATTTTAAAAGCTCGGCTGTGGATTCGTAACCGAGAGGTAACGTGTTCGAGATGTCACGCCCATATTAGTTTTTAAATATTTTTTATTAGCACAATAAATATAAGTTTTTAACATGGTAAAGGTAAAACGTGACATCAGTGAGCGATAAAATCAAGAGAGTGAAAATTCTAATTAAATAACTTTGCGGTTAAAGGGATACATTAGCATTATTTAAAAACAGTAGCAATAAGCTCGACACTGATCCACGTCAGTTCACTCCACTCGGAGTTTATCACGTAAACGCTATGTAGAGTGAATCACCTCCCACCGGCGGAAGTTTGGAGTCGTAAAGACCAGCCGTTTGACATCACTGCTCCTGCTTTATCGTGCATGGCCGGCACCTAATATGTTCCTCTTCTCTGGACGTTTTAATAGCTGCAGGGCGGATTGAAAGGACCCCATTCTGGTGAGATTTGATCTTTCAGTGGGTCATATCGTCTACGTATACTATATAATGTCGACTAGTATTCTCAATTAGCATGACCGTCAGTGATTATGTATTTGCGTCAATCCATTTAAAACATAACAATGATTGCAACAATTATTCTCTAGATGTAGATATCCGCCGATGAGAAGTGACCGAGCAAACATGCGACTGCTGGGCCAGCATCGCAGATGGTGGCTCAATATTCAACCGAAATTGGGTCAAAGTACCGTGTGTGTTGGGTGAGGCTTTCGTATCAATCAGATCTGGTGGCGCTGCTAAAACAATTGTGCTGTCCGCCGAAAAAAATACGTGTCCAGTGTTCGCTGAGAAACTCTAGATTGCGGGCCATCGTAGTTATTGACCAAATGAACAGATGCCTGGTCAGCCAAAGTGCCGTCTGTGACGCTCAGTTAGTATTTAGTTTTAAAAAAGATAATCATGGTTCCCGAAAACCTCGCAAACTGAACCAGGAAAAACAAAATCAACATGTACATTATTATTATGATCTGATCTTTAGTTGGTTTGGTGAAATCTTGGTCAAGTTGCTTTGTTCAGAGATCATGGCAATACACATGCAATAACGTTTTCATTGTCGTATGTTTTTTCAACTAGTTTAAGTTTCAATGTCAAGATACGAGCTACAAATCTATATCCATAATCACTCATTTTATCGTCAATTTGTACGATAATATGAAATAGCGATTGTTGAGGTTAGCTAGCCATGGTAACAGGACGTCTAGACTGTCCGAAGCAGAGATGCCAATACTGGATTTATATATATAGTGACTGCGCCTTCTCGAATACACAAAGCCCACAATGATCAAATGCTAATATCGCAGACCAAATTAAATCCAGTTATTAAGCAGCCAATAATCCTCCCCTTCCAGACAACGTAGTTTAGCCATATAAGTAAATAAACATTACTACAACACTAACATCATCTACCATATCCACCCACACTTGCAAGGCATATATTACTTTGCCACTGATATGGTAATTAGGTCAATACGATTGCACTTCAAAATACACAGTAGGGCTATTTTAAAATTATTTTGAGCAATAACGTTAAAGACATGTCTCTAACATTTTTACAAATAATTTCATAAATTGAAGATCGTTATTAGGTATAGATATTATAGATATTTATTTTGGACCCATATTTTTTTATTACGGCTTTCATTGAATATTACTTTAGTAAACGTATAGCTCAAGAAAATGTCACAGCAATAGGATATCTTTACAGTGTGTGCAATAGCATTGGGTGCAAATTGAAGTGGAAACTTGATTATTCTTGTTGCTAAGGAATGTAATGTAAAAAATACGTTTTGAGCTCAACAATATACAATGTCATGTTCCGTGGGTGTTTTATGCATATTAGTGTGTCTTTATGTTTATGATGATTAGTCTTCATCGTTATGGATTTACTGTATGATAGTAAGGACAAGTGCGGCTTTAAAGGATTGGTATAGTGTCTATTATATGTCCCTTTGGCCATTACATAACAATAAATGCATCATGCTTCAATAAAGCATCTATTTAAAAAAGGTATTTAAAGCAGCCCCTTGGGATGACATCAATTTTCGTTTTCAACTCCGCACTGAAGTAGTGTATCCCACGGATCATGTTTTGATTTTTTTCAGAATTTTCATATTTTTACAAATATTTTTAATCAACATTTCTATGAAACCAGAAGTAACCCAAACAAACTATTTGTATACCTGAAGGACGATTGAATGTTTTCACAGCATTGGGCCACATGCTGATGGCATCGGCCCAGCGTTGGGTAGACACTCAGTGCTGCAGGTGTGTCCTCCCGTGTCCTGATTATAAGTCACCAATTAGCGGCGACTGCTCTGATCTTACCGTCTGATAGTGGGAATATGTGATGGAAAGTGCTGAATATTGCTGACTTGTTTTGTTTACATGGCAATATACGACCTGGAAATACAACTATTTCGCTCTTTTTCAGTGCTTTCAAATTGTTTTTTGACTTTCTCGTTTTTTTAGTTAAGATCAGTAGGCTATATAGCTTCATATAAATTAAAATTTCAAAATTGACGACATTGAAAATGTCTCATCCCAAGGGGTCCCTTTAAAAAAAAATATATTGTTACACAACTTTCTTTACCGTTACAGAAACGTCTTTACCGCTCACCGTTATTTTTTCATGTCATAACAGTGAAAACAAAACTATGATCTCCAAAATAAGGAAAAAATAACCCACTGCTCGGCGATTGCAGACTAATGCCTATATTAATATCCTTTAGACATAACTGACATTTAAATGTGCAAAATCAGCAGCCCAGTAACGCGATTTTTTTATAATAATTTCAAGCTGTTATATTATCCTTCACAACACATGGTTTGTGGTTGTTACCAGAATAGCATGCGAGACTGCAACTATCTCACAAAAGAAAAACAATAGCTTTGCATTGCTAAAATTATAATATTTTTTCGACAAGATAAAATAAAATTATGCATTTTTACCAAAATAATACTTACAGTGCCATTGAATTGCTCAGAAGTATAAAGTGGTCAAAGGCCGCATTTTGCATTTTTCTTACAGACTGCTTTAACGTTTATCTCATTAGACAAAGCCATATCATAACTAGCCGGTAGTTTTAGTTGATGGAATTACTTACTTATAGGCCTAAACGTTGTTCAAGTGTCTGGACATGCTATGATTTGAGAACATGGTGTTAAAACGGTGTTCGGTATGAAGAACTTACGATATTATAGATCTTGTTTGATGACTGTGAGTGTGGTTGTGACAGCATTGAGGGATACCAACAGGCCACTATTGCATTCAGGGGCCACATGTCCCGCTTATAATGAACAGTGGACTATGTCTTTAAGTCAACAATTAGAAGCGCGTTGACAGTTATTATACTATGGGTGCATTAATATCCATCTCTGCTAATATGTATAATGTTATTGATCTTGCAAAACCCATTTATGACATTTTTTTATTCTGCAATTTTTTTTTGAAATTTCAGGAGATTAATTTGTTTATAAATGTTACAAATTGAGAATAGCAAACATCTAGTGTAGCATCATCATGATTGAAATGCCATGTTTATATGTAAATATGATCGAATAATAGTAAAAAAACACTCGCGTTAGCTATTTTTATTGGATACTTTGCATTTAAAGTGTACTTGTCACGCTTATGTCCACATGTAACGTTAGTTACAGCTTTGCATGCGATGCACACGTAGCCTACGCGAATTAGAGGCACAATATATTTCTTTCAAGTCATGCACCATGTATATTGACCATACGTATGCTGTGTGATTATATTGATCAGTAAACTCATGACTATTATTTCTATTTAGCAAATTAAAGCCTGTCCCAAGATGAAAGTAGCTCACATTCTGTTGGTTGTCATCAAAAAAGATATTGATGTCCAGGATAGTATGTCTAAGATTAATTCATCAGACATGGCTATTATTGTAGTCTCATCAATAACACATTTAATTGAGTTTTACACGTTGTGCTAAAGTATTATCATGATTATATGTAGATGACTTTGATTTTGACCTTCCTAAACAGAATACATATACCTATGCATGTGCATATTCCACGTATAGCCTCTGAAAACATTCCACACGATTTAATTTTGAGCCATTTGAAATTAAAAATATTGTTTCAATACTTACAAATTAAGTGTGTGCATATAATTCTTCAGGATGTATTCAGCAACGTGCAGTATTATCTCTATATATCACTCCCTGACCCCCTGACTCCCTGACTCCTTCACTCACTCACTCCTTCACTCACTCACTCACTCACTCACTCACTCACTCACTCACTCACTCACTCACTCACTCACTCACTCACTCACTCACTCACTCACTCACTCACTCACTCACTCACTCACTCACTCACTCACTCACTCACTCACTCACTCACTCACTCACTCACTCACTCACTCACTCACTCACTCACTCACTCACTCACTCACTCACTCACTCACTCACTCACTCACTCACTCACTCACTCACTCACTCACTCACTCACTCACTCACTCACTCACTCACTCACTCACTCACTCACTCACTCACTCACTCACTCACTCACTCACTCACTCACTCATTCACTCACTCATTCACTCACTCACTCACTCACTCACTCACTCACTCACTCACACACTCACTCACCCACTCACTCACTCACTCACTCACTCACTCACTCACTCACTCACTCACTCACTCACTCACTCACTCACTCACTCAATCACTCACTCACTCACTCACTCACTCACTCACTCACTCACTCACTCAGTCACGTCTACTCACTCACGTCTAATCACTCACTCACTGCTCCATGCCATGTTTGTCACTATGCGAGTTTCGCCGTTTGTAATAACCAGTAATCTCCATCCGGCATATCGTTTTCATTTCCAGGTATCATTCTTGGTCTTATTTACTTCACTCCTGGCTGGATTATTACGCCTAACATATCAATGGGAGACGGTTTTCCAAGATGACCGTGTGCTTCACAATGCGGTTATGAGATTTGGGGGATGTTAGAGTCGTTCAGGAAAAATATTATTCGGAATCGGAGGAAACAGTTTGGACAACTTCCTATAGAAATCCCGAACAAACAATGAAAGGAAAGGGGGCGACATCTTGGAATATCAGTCTGTCAATATGATATGATCATATTCACACCCTTTGTCTGCAAATACTACAAACGGATACTTGAGTTATTGGTGATACTGTAGATTCAGATTCATATTCAGAATAAAATTGTTTATGTTGTCAATGAAAATGTCAAAGAGACCCTCTTTATCTAAGACTATTAGATGTCCCTTTCACGCATGTAATAGTAGCCCCAGGCTTGTGCTACTGGAACGGTATGCTGCTGTGCAAGTAGGCAAGCAGATACTGCCTAATGGTTTTACAGTATAACAATATATACTCTATTGAATCAAGTTTCAAAGGTAATAAAATAACTTTGAAATTTATAAAAAACAATTGAGATAAATACAAATTTGTATTAATAAACCTATTTTTGCTTCATTTGAAGCTGTGAATTGTGTTAGCAATTCGCTATTCCAGCTTTAAAAAATACAGAATAGAAACTAACAATTCTGCAGCACTAGTGTTAAGCATGAAAAGTATATATCAAACAATGAACAACGATAAATTATTTAGGTATGATAACGTCCATACAGCAAAGATGTATAATTACATTTCTCATAATATTATAAAACTGAACAATAAGACCAGTTTCATGGTGTGAATATATTTCGATCATTTATTGAACGGGGACTTTATCGAATTGTTTCTTTTTCTGCATTTAATTTTATAAATACCGTTAGTACTGAAGCCTCATAAAAGAAAGTTACCAAATATGGCAATGCCGTACTTCTTTAACTTTTTTTTGTAAGTTTCAGGTTGGTGAATAATGCCTATTTTGGTGTATTATGCCTGTGACACCAGTTGAGATTTTAATTGCAGTTGCGTTCCAATAATTATTTACTGGTTTGTCCTATGGCAAAAATGTAAATTTGTGAATATGGGTAATTGCAATATCATCATATTCTAATACCATAAGATTTATTTTCGCTGTGATGCATGGGAAGACATGAATTTTCCTTTATTGATATTAAACCACTTAACTGTTTTTTTTTAAATTAGTTTTATACTATAAGTAAATGATATTATTTGTTTAATCATCTGCATAAAAAAATTGCAAAGAATAGTAGCAATGGTATAAATTATCATTATTAAAATACTAGCTATTGTAAACATAAAAAACACATTAAAGGTGGGGGGATTAATCTCTCAAGACATGTAGAGATGTTTTTTACATGTTTTTTTTTACCTTTTCAACTACTTGATCAGAATAGTTAGATACAGATATGTGAGCTATGTGGGGTGTTTTCTTCCGGAAACCATACCTTGTATTCACGATATTTTTTTAGAAACACGTATTCACTCGATTGGTTATGAAACCTTCTGTTTCTTCAGATATAACTGAAAGTAGATATGATATCTGTCTGTAAGTGGCAATGAGTGAGGAATCACCCTTCTTAAAAATGGATTATTTTAGCTACTTGACGGTTTCTGGAAATATGCTTTTTTAAAGTTTCGGTCTAAATAATATGACTCAAATTACTCACAATACCATCATGACTATCACTCTTTAAGTCATCTAATATTTCTGAAACAACATAAGCTATGAATTCGAATCAAAATCACCGTGTTGGTTGAGCAGACTGAATAAAACAACTCAATGGTCTCATGTTTCTTCTACCCCTGTTTATAAAAAAATCGCAAAAACGAACGGTTATCACGAGTCGATCACATCGTATGACGGATGGACAATAATTAGTCAGGGGTAGACTACTGATACTGCCATGTGAAGCTGAAATGCAGTAATTGTTTTTTTGAAAAGTAAACAGTTACTGTCTATTGGCTTTGCATGATAGTATCTGAGTATATATAGACCTAGTTTGACCCTTGGTCCTATGCAATGATGTTATGAAACTTGCAGTTCAATATATATTGTAATATGGACAACATGTTGAAAAGGCATTTATTACACGGGGTAGATTAAAAGGACACCTTGGGATGAGACATTTTCAATGTTGTCAATTTTGAAAATTTAACTTATATAAAGACATATAGCCTACTGATCTTAACTAAAAATACAAAAAAGGCAAAAAACAATTTTAAAGCACCGAAAAAGAGTGAAATAGTTATATTTCCAGGTCGTGTATTGCCATGTAAACAAAACAAGTCAGCAAAATGCAGCACTTCATACCACATATTCCCACGTCTTGGCCGAGGAGATCAAAGCAATCGCCGCTAATTGGTGTCTGATTGGTGTCTTATAGTCAGGACATGAGGTGATACACCTGCAACACTTATTGTCTGCTGGGCCGACGGCATCAACATGTGGCCTAGTGCTGTAGGAACATTCAATCGTCCTTCAGCATGTGTTTAGGTATACAAAAGGTTTGTTTGGGTTTTAAGCGGTTTCATGGAAATATTAATAAGAAATATTTATAAAAATCTAAAAACTCTGAAAAAAATAAAGTCATGATCTGGGGGATACACTACTTCATTACAAAACTAAAAACGAAAATTGATGTCATCCCAAGGGGCTGCTTTAATAATTTACGCTGATAGAGAAAAAAATCAAAGAGTCAGCTAATGCTTCGCCGCGGCGCCGCGAGGGGGCGTTATCGTCAGTGTCAGTCTCGGCTCAGTGAAATTATTCCCACATAGCGGATCGTTTTTCTATCGAAAAGACGGAAAAAGTAGGACATAGCTAGTGGTGATGGGGTGGAGGGGCAGTGTCCACAGAGAAGGCGCACAGACAACAGCGGAATCCAATGTGCATCCATGGCTCATCTGCTCTGCAAAAACAAAAGGCAGCAGCTGTTCGCTCAAAAATCAAGCAGTTACCTCCTTTTTGTTTCAGCACGGCAGAGATGTAAGCGGCGGCATCATTACTAACCACGCGGACAAGGTGGGAGAACAAGCGAAAAAAGGAAGGCCAGGAAATGGGCGCGCGGCTGGTGTATTACGGCATAACTTCCTAAAGGTCCCTAAGGGAACGCGTCCAATTGGGCGTGATGCTTTACGGGGTCTTCCCCCTTTTTCGGTGACGGGGATTACATCCTGCGCCCCGTCTCGGCCGCAATGCTGGCACAGCTGTACCGGCATTGCGGCAGTGATGGTTCTTCTCGTGAGATTGTTTCAAATGGTCAGCGCAGCCTCTCAGACGCCGCCTGCTATCTTATCTTGATGAAATGAGGTATCAATAATATCGGGAGGGAATCGTATATATACAGGATTGCTTTCACACCTACGCCCACCTAATATCCGATGGAAAACTAGATCAGTAAAAACACAATACGTCCTAACAGACTAAACTGGGCCAGGATAATGTCATGACGATTGTGATAATTCAAGATAGGCAACTTAAGTTCTGAGGTTAAAATGAGTGGGAGATATGATCATAAAGCTCTGAGGTTCAAATGAGTAGGAGATAGGACCATAAAACTCTGAGGTTCAAGTGAGTGTGAGATATGACCATAAAGCTCTGAGGTTCAAATGAGTAGGGGATTAAGGACCCTAAAGCTCTGAGGTTCTAATGAGTAGGAGAGAGGACCCTAAAGCTCTGAGGTTCAAATGAGTAGGAGATAAGACCCTAAAGCTCTGAGGTTCAAATGAGTATGAGATATGACCCTGAAGCTCTGAGGTTCAAAAGAGTAGGAGATAAGACCCTAAAACTCTGAGGTTCTAATGAGTAGGAGATAGGACCCTAAAGCTCTGAGGTTCAAATGAGTAGGATACGGGATTCTAAAGCTCTGAGGTTCAAATGAGTAGGAGATGGGCCCATAAAGCTCTGAGATTCAAATGAGTGTAAAATAGGACCCCAAAGCTCTGAGGTTCAAATTGGTGTAAAATAGGAAACTGAAGCTTCAATTTTCAAATGAGTGTCAGATAGGAACCTAAAGCTACGCTGTTCGAATGAGTGTCAGATAGGACTATGAAGCTCCAAGGTTCAAATGGCAAAGGTGACGATTTAATGTCGATTCATCCCTATAACTAGCTGTCTATTCTCGATGTAAAACAATTTCCTCCATCTTATAATTTCGTGGATCATGGATTTAAAAATGTGTTTAACATGTTTAAATATTAAAATATATAATAAACGATTAAATTGTATGTCTAAGTAAACTGTGTGAAGATACTAAACACATGGACGGGTACACTCTGTGCATTCGGAAACGTGAGATGAGTTCTGTATACTCGTATATAGACAGTAAATACCTGTGGTTGACATGTTATTTATCAAAGATATGATACACGATACAGGTAAAGACAAACTCATATGGAGACGTGGTGAATTGATAGCAGATCCCTGGCTAGGTGATATATCATAAAGCAATTGGTCGCTCATTCACTGTGTGGGTACATCAACGCGGTGAATGGGTGAATGGCGTTGTAGCAGCAAGACATTGTGTGCAGCATTGCGTGACATCATATTTACCGTACCAATCAAGTTACCATGGTCAACATGGTCAAGACCTGATTGAACATACGTGATCTGACCAGTCCAATAATGAGAAAAGTTCACATTACTCTAATGCGTTCAGTTTTATTGGATAGATGGCTGGATGGCTGGATGGATGGATGGATGATGGATGGATAGATGGATGGATGGATGGATGGATGGATGGATGGATGGATGATGGATGGATGGATGGATGGATGGATGGATGGATGGATGGATGGATGGACAAACGAAAAAAAAAATTAATAAAAAAAGAAATAGTAAATGAATAAATGAATAAATGAATAAACTAAAAATAAATAAATTAATAAATGAATAATCTAAAAATAAATAAATTAATAAATTAATAAATTAATAAATTAATAAATTAATAAATTAATAAATTAATAAATTAATAAATTAATTGAATAAATGAAAAAAATGAAAGAATAAAGAAATGAATAAACGAATGAAGGAATAAATGAATAAATGAATACATGAATAAATGAACAAATGAATAAATAAATGAATAAACGAATAAATGAATGAATTAATGAATATATTAAGCGTAATCATTTATAAAAAATGATACAAAGAAAAGTACAGAACATCTATCTGGTAGTTGAAACATTCCTAATTCTATTTAAAAAAATTACGATATCTGTATAATTTAGGTATATTTTTCTTTAAAATTAAAATAATAATAAAAAAAAACACCCAATGTGATTTACATTTTATTAAACGGTTCATTCGAAGTTTTTTTCAGCGAATATTTTTTAAGGTAAACCTGTAACAGACTATTTCAAGAATGAGACACACCTTACAGGAAGCACGAGCTACATAGATCCCAAGTTAGATCAACGTTGCTTCATTGTCTATGATGCTGTCACAACATTAATAAATATTGGGCCGACGTCATGTATTTGACGGAATACCGTGCATTTATTAATTATTTACACCAGACAGAGGCGATAAATTATTTGCATAACAGTTATTTAATTTTGATGAAGGAATGGATGAAAGAGTGAATGCATGCATGAAAAAATAAATGAATGAGCAAAAGAATAAATGGATGGATGAACGAACAAAAGAACAAATGAATGAATGAACGAATGAATGAATGAATCAATAAAATAAACGAACGAACAAACAAACAAACAAACAAACAAACAAACAAACAAACAAACAAACAAACAAACAAACAAACAAACAAACAAACAAACAAACAAACAAACAAACAAACAAACAAACAAACAAACAAACAAACAAACAAACAAACAAACAAACAAACAAACAAACAAACAAACAAACAAACAAACAAACAAACAAACAAACAAACAAACAAACAAACGAACGAACGAACGAACGAACGAACGAACGAACGAACGAACGAACGAACGAACGAACGAACGAACGAACGAACGAACGAACGAACGAACGAACGAACGAACGAACGAACGAACGAACGAACGAACGAACGAACGAACGAATGAATGAATGAATGAATGAATGAATGAATGAATGAATGAACGAACGAATGAATGAATGAATGAATGAATGAATGAATGAATGAATGAATGAATGAATGAATGAATGAATAAATGAAAAGAATGAATGAATGAATGAATGAATGAATGAATGAATGAATGAATGAATGAATGAATGAATGAATGAATGAATGAATGAATAAATAAATAAATAAATGAACTAATGAATGAATGCAAGAATGAATGAATGAATGAATGAATGAATGAATGAATGAATGAATGAATGAATGAATGAATGAATGAATGAATGAATGAATGAATGAATGAATAAACTAATGAATGGATGCAAGTATGAATGAATGAATGAATGAATGAATGAATGAATGAATGAATGAATGAATGAATAAATGAATGAATGAATGAATAAATGTATGAATGAATGAATGAATGAATGAATAAATGAATGAATGAGTGAATGAATGAATGAATGAATGAATAAATGAACTAATGAATGAATGCAAGAATGAATGAATGAATGAATGAATGAATGAATGAATGAATGAATGAATGAATGAATGAATGAATAAATGAATGAATGATTGAATGAATGAATGAATGAATGAATGAATGAATAAATAAATAAATGAACTAATGAATGAATGCAAGAATGAATGAATGAATGAATGAATGAATGAATGAATGAATGAATGAATGAATGAATGAATGAATGAATGAATGAATGAATGAATTAATTAATTAATGAATAAATGAATGAATGAATGAATGAATGAAATTATTCATTGTATAAATGTTATACCAATATTTTGTGTTTGCTGAGTGGACCAGGAAACACGCACCCCATTTAGTCTCCGTTCGCGTGGTAACAGTATCTGGCGGGTTTGTCTGTCAGCCGAAGGCTTAGCTGAGTAGGAGTCTCTAGCCATCAGAACAAACACGAGACGCGAACCAATGTTTGATTAATGCTGGGCCGACATCGCAGGCAGCGGGCCAACATTAATCAGACATTAGGTGAACAAGGAGTATCAGACCTGTTGCCTTGTGGATGGTAGCCTCATGGTGTGCTAACAGCAGGCATCCAAAACGATTCACGTCTCTATCAAAAAGCCAGAAAACTGGCGATGCTGGGCCTGTGTTGGACTGATGTTGTCCAGCTTCGTAGTCGGGATGATTTTAAACACATAGAATATTGTATCATAATATACACATGATTTGTATAGTGTTATATATTATAATACTTTGGGTACTT
The DNA here is from genome assembly GCA_964017125.1 of Flabesymbios commensalis. Lineage (NCBI taxonomy): Eukaryota > Metazoa > Annelida > Polychaeta > Terebellida > Flabelligeridae > Flabesymbios > Flabesymbios commensalis. Next base: position 18,800,664 of record OZ024914.1, on the reverse strand, counting down.
TTTGTTTGATTACATCAGTTAGCCACCGACACTCCAGAGAGAGTTCGTAAGTGTTTTTTTGTATCGGGTACATCTAAAGTTATGATATTTGGTTTAACTAAATGAGCAAGAAATCTACGTGGCTTCATTTAGCTAAATTAATGAATGGGGATGTATGTTACATGTGTGCACATACAGACTAAACTAGACCAGAATATGGGTGAGACGAATCAATAGGTCTGAGGCCGAGCACACTACCTCTCGGTCACGGAGGCTGCTCAAAATACTAAAACGTCATTACGAGAGGGTGAGGGAGTTAGTTTGGGTGATACAGAGTACAGTAAATTAACAAAATCACCGTTACCTGTAAATAAAAATATCAAAAATATTAATTGATCCTCAAATTATAAGACACACTGTTCTTATTACCAATTTCCTCGATATTACACATGTTTTTCAAATTGTTACTGAATACGTGTATAATAAATGATTCGTCCTTCTTGCGTGGCCAACCACATAATATAGCATACATTTTCGAAGCCGAATAAGTTTTTTTTAAATTAAAAAAAATTAAATTAAAAAAATGATATGCGTGATGGGCATCAGCGAGATTGGTTTTCGCCGCGTAAGCATCCATCTGTTTGTTTGGTATTTCGGCCCTGGTGCATACACTTGCCATGTAATTACCTGTAGCCAATCTCGAACACAATTTTGAAAAGCCATTTTCCACTATTATTCAGTATAAATCAGCAATTTGTTTGCATAAGATAAACTAATATATTTAAATGTCACATAAACTAAACTATATATCAAAATGATAAATAATCATAAACGATTATTTAATTATTATAAATGAGTTGAAATCCTTCAAATGGATTTAAATATTAAACGAAAAAGTCGACCTTACTTTTTATCAGGTAGCGACGATGCGATCAATGACAATGACTATCTAGCCCACAGTACAGTATTGCCCTGTTGTGGCTGTTGCGCACTTCCGGTTTATCTCGGAGGAGGAGGCTGATATTGTTCTGTCAAATCTCGCCATCTGCAGACTGTTATGCAGGATTGACGCGAGGTTTTGTCAGCTAGTCAACAGACTGGAGCGGATTGGTAAAAATCGCAGTTTTATAAACACGTTTATGAGTAGGTGGTACATTAAAGATTACCAGATCATAACCAGATTAACTGCTGCCACTGATAGATTACACTAAAAAACTTAATAGAACAAATGTGATTCAAATGTCCTTTATATTATTTGCGTGGGCGGATTTACTGTCTTATTTTCTTGGGGCTGTTGAAAGCCCGCAATTAACAGCTCCAAGAAAATACGATGTATGTTAAAATATTTGAATTCAAAAAATTGTAGTAACCGGTCCAATTCAAGTTAATAATTGTATATTCAATTGCTGCATGACGCTAGGGTAATATTTGATCCACGTGACATATTATGTGATCATTGTTAACCCGTGCAATAACCTGTTAAGTGCATGTTTTATAGTTTTGAAAAAAACGACTTTAAAGTGTAAGTTCAATATTTTATATTAAAAGCTTCTAAGTAAAATAAGTTTGTTTATCAATAATATTAGTAAAATAAGTTTAGTAATCATATCTAAGACTCCCAACATGCCTTGCGCACATTTTTAAAGTGTGTTAACTACTACTTGCAATTGCAAATAGTGTTCAAGTTCAATATCACAATATTTTATGGTAAATTACATTATTAGATATCTGTGAAACAGTGATTCCAAAATCCATTTATTCAAATACATTTGCACATTTAAAATTAATATTGTTGATTTTTGTAAAATCATGTTAAGGTGCTTATCATTTCTGGTTGTAGATTGTATTATTTGCAGGAACATGTTAAGTGAGCTTACCGGTACGCACTTAACATTTTTTTATAGTCTAAATATTTTCACTAACAGCCATAAACATGTACTTGCTTCTGAGAAAAGTGCTTTATAATGGTCGTAAAGCTAAGATTTTTTATATAATAATCTTCTCTACCTCAGCACCCCAAATCCAAAACCATTCAACGTAATTAGGTATATTTCTTACTAGTCACAACATATTTACATTAACTTGTAAACTGTCTTTAGTTAATGTTAATTGCTTAAGTTATTATACTTAATTAGATGAATTTCTTATCAGTCACATTATCATTGATACCTTGCTCTGGTTCTCAGTTCATCAAGAAGTGGACGTGTGTGGACGTGCTACACATGACAATTAGTTGCATTGTGATGAATATTTTTTGACAGCTTTGCTACATGATAAGCTGAAGGGAAGAATCACTGTAATGAAGCAGTCAGTGTGTTGGGTCTCACAGAGCTTGCTTTGTTTGACATATTTCGCCGCCAGACAGCTGACATTGAAATGAATATAGGCCTATTTAATACATACATCAGATGAAAATCATATTTGAAATTGAAATTGAGTTAATCGGAATTGAGTTAATTATTAGTTTATTTTTTTATTATTTTGCGGTCAATTATTACGTATAATGATTAAATTCGCACACATGATGTATATTATGCACACTGGGCATGCGGATTTGTAACGTTACATCTGGTGATACCATAACTGGCAAATCAATATCAAATCAATGTGTTGGCGACAAAAGACATATCGATCATGTGTACATTATTTTACAATATGTTCAAAACGGAAAACGATACCGAGAGCTTTTATTGATAAAACGACTGAAAGCTACAAAATATAAATTTCGGCCGGGAAACAACAAGTGACTGTGTGCTGTTTGAACATGTTGTTTCGAAACGAACCTCCTCTGCCGTGCAAAGTCAAATGCAGTAACTGCTTACTTTTACAGGTAAGCAGTTACTGCTTCTTGGCTTGATAGAACAGTGCTGTTCTTTAGTTTTCTGCTCTGAAGCCACGCCTGCAGAGGACTAAAATGATCACATGAATATCAATGAGTAGTGCTTCACTGTCTTAATGATCAAATTATTATGATCAAAGACAATACAATTCATTCCACTTCCTGGTTTTGTCAAATGAGCCAAGTGCTGAGAATACTGAAGGAGAGATAATTCAGGATTTAAATATCGCCTCTAATATCTGGCCCAGTGTAAACCAGCTATGGTATAACAAACCCAATTATCCTCTTTTCATTAGCACAACTGTTTCCGGACTTCCGCAATCAAATCATACTCATCTGCAAAGCCAAGAGGCAGTAACCGCTTGTCGTCTTTTGGAATTATACGTGTAACATTTTTAATGGCGTGTTTTTCAATCATTAAACATAATTAGTATGATTCCATGTGAATCACACTTCGAACACATTTCCTTGTTTTCAAACCAAGCAATTGTTACTTACCCCACTGTGCTTCACATATTATATAACACGCGAGTATTGCTAAACTTTGACATACGTTATATATCACTATCTAAAAATTAAAGTTCATAGTGTCTGCTACTTGTTAATGTGGCTTGTACGATCCTTCAAACAATATGTGGCGATAATCTGGGCAAACCGTGCAATGTTGTTTTAAACAATCTGGCATTGCATTTTCTTAAAGCTATATGCCATGCTATTAACACAGAGGCCTAATGTATTTGGTAAAGATTTCTGCATAACGTCGGTGCCGATGGCTTTGTCTCCTGCTCTTGTGTTCGGGTTTCAAAGAAATATAGAAAACATAGAAATTCAGAAAAGCGAGAGATATAGGTGCTCGGCCTCAAATCAACAGGGTTCGAGTTGTGTGTCTGGGGGACAATGTCATCTGATTCATCCCACCTTTCTCAGGATAATCTCCCGGCGCAGCTTTATGTGCACAAACATGGCATGGAGACCCATTCATTCATCCATCGGTCATTATTGACACCATATAAGTCAGTTTGTGTGTATATATCATGTATATGGGGGTAATATCGTCGCTGACCTCATTATGCCATGTGGATATTCAGTGGCCGGGGTCTATTAACAAGCAATCCCACAAGTGGTCCCTACTCTTTTTATGTTTCTATCGACATGTACGGGATTCTTTCCGGCCAATAAGCCTCCAAATTGGATCGGGTGCCGTCGGCCGTGGACTCCAACAATTGCCCAGACGTCGGCTGGGTGCTGGGCCAGCGTCAAAGACGCCAGCGCAGCACCCAACCGGCGTCTGAATGACACCCAGTGTCACACGGAGCCGACTCGGCATGCACAAGAAATTCCGATGAGACTACAAGACCACTTCAAAAGGCGTCTGCTGCCCTCGGCGCGCGGGGATTTAACAGCACCGGTCGCAGATTTTACTTAACGTCACGTTGCCGCGCCCAGGATACAAAGCTATAGAGCGGGGTACGACAGGGACTGTCACGAGGGGGAGGGGGATGCTTGGACTGGAGGTATTTCTCTCTCAAGAGGCGTTATTCGGGGTAACATTCGTCCGGAAAAAAAAAGAAAAAAAGGCTGCAGGATCAGGAGACGCAGAACCAGGCATTACACAGGCATAAGCTGTCATAGGTCTTATCCTTATCTGACAGGGTCACATGCGTTGACTAAATGCACAGTGGGTCCACTTTCTAAAACTTGGTAATCTCCAGTCAACAGGTCAACTGATTACTGCCTAGCAAAACCAAAATGCAGTAATTGTTCACTTAGAATCATTTTGACTTTCAACTGCAGTATAGTTTGTCTTTTGATTTGCGTAGCATAAAATTGTCTACGTAAGGGAGGTTACGGGAATGGAATGGAAATATAGCTGAACTCTTGACATACACCACTGGGTGAATCGCAGACAATTATTTGTATATACGAAAATTATATTGGTTTCGTTCATTGAAATGACAGAGGTATCATTTACAAATTGACGTAGTGATTCTTGTAGGCTCAATTAAGTGTTTTTCTCTGTCTATGTTCTGCAGAGCGAAAAAGCAGTTAGTGCTCTCTTGCTCACGTATAGTCATCTACCCCATAAGTTAATAACAATTGAATGACAGCAGTAATTGGCTGATCTCGTCATGTGGAAAGCAGACGCTCTCTTTCGTGGGCCATCGCTGGAATACTATACTTGGTCCACTTGGCGTTGCAACACCACATCCTATTCTATGTAAATATTAGGTTATTATAGACACATATAACGTTTTGAGCACATTTTATCTTTTTTCAAGATATAAACAGTTCTTAATTATAATGTCATGTCTATGGTATATGTACACACAATATGGCAATGCGCGCAACATATCGCTGATATATAAAAATACATTCTCAATCTCAAACACACCATGGCCTGGATCTTAGTGGCCAATATCTGAATTTCGACCAACCAGAGGGCTCAAAACGGGTTGGTTCAAAATCACCGCTTTTTCTCAACAAAAAGTGATCAGTACACAATAATTCCACTCTACGATCTGCAAAGCCGCCAAAGGCAGACCCTTGTAAAGTAAGCAGTTTCTGCCTTTTTGATTTGCACGACAAATAATACCAGAAATCAAAGGTCATGGCGAGGGCACCACATCACCATTTTCTGACCACGTTTGATCCGACTTAAGCTGACAAATCTCACCAAATCTCGCCAAATCTTCAGCCGTCATGTTATCCCATCTTGCACTGCGAAACATCAGCACCCGACCAGGCAGTGGTTATTAGGGACTGAATGCAGTGCTGATTCGAGATCGATTAAACATGTGGTGGATTTAGATGGATTCAAGACAGTCCTGACCCCACCAGTACCCGTAAAGTAAAACAACGCTCTGAATTCTCCCAAAAAACATATTTAGATCATCAGAATGTACATGGGTGCAGCTGGTGTCTCAAGCACCTGTTTATTAACTAACAAATATTTGGCTGTAAACTACTTGGCGGGAGGAGAAGCAAATTACAAATGGACCCTCTCCTTCAATGTAAGAATCCGCCCCTGAGTTTCGCCTGAATTCCTTGACATGTTTGGTCTAATTATGGTATTTATGGTATTCTACGCGTATTTAGGTAGCAAATGAAAGACGAGTGGTATTTATTTGATTACGTCATGTGACAGTGTTTTTCAATCAATCAGGGGTAGAACTTACTGTACGTTTGTTCATTTATTTGAATCTTACACTTCTGGTGCAACTGCCAACTTCAAATTAGTGAAAAAAGGCGGCCTCTCATAGTAAAAAAACATACAGTTAACTTGCGCTTTGTGAAATATGCATATTTTATAAAATGTAGTCAATGTTTTGCGCGGAAAAAGCATTCAATTATCTGATTATTGACAACGCTGAAATCTTAACTAGACGTATTCACAATATACACTTGATAACTAGACCTTATTCAAGCTACTCAATAGTGGTCCCAAAAAGAAGAAAACAATCCAAAAATCCGGAACAAACTCGGAAGTGGGTGGTGGGTGGTTTCAAGCCCCAAATCGGATTTTTTGTGTGTGTTTTTTTGCACAAAATGGTTAGGGGGGTGGATGGTTGGGGTTTGGCCAATCCGAGTTTTTCTCGGATTTTGATTTTTTTTTAACTTCACCAGACCCCTTAATAAATGTGTATAAAGTGATTTCAAGCAGGTTACCTTGATGATTTTAATAAACATATGACTGACATATACATCTTATACTATAAAACTACTTGTTAAAACTACTTGTACAACAACACCCATGGCTGTCAAGTATATCATTATCGATCACGAGGTATGGTAAAACGTTTGCCGACGAGAAAGGCCTGCATCCATCTAGCTGAGCGCGATGCGATACATTCAATTATCTTGATATGTATCGACCAATATGAGACACTAGGCCAGCATCAGATCTAGCATGGGCCAACGTTTGTTATTCTCAGCCAATAGTGAGCCAGCGTTGGTTGTTGACACACCATCCACCGTGGAATGATCGTTAACGTATAGGGATCAGGGATGCCGGGAGTTATCTGGACCCCCCGCGGCTTCCAGTCTCACCTAGCCTATCTATCCTTCATAACCAGACCAAGAGTTTGTGAAGTTCAAACGAACCCGGCAGCCGAGCAAAGACTTGGATGCAATTGCGTTGTAATGCTGGTCCAGCGTCGCCGACGCTGGACCAGCATTACAACGCAATTGGATGAGCGTCTCGTGTTTCCTGAAAGGCTATATTCCTCTCCTCAATTATCCATATCTCCAGTGGATCCGTGTTAATCAAACGCCCGGTAAACTAGGAAGCTCCTCCATAAAAGATGTATGATTGTGTTCTGAGACAAGCTGTGCTTAATACGAAGTCGTGTCGATATTCTGACAGTTTGCTTGTGTAATAATGTAATTATAAGGTATGTAAATAATTTGCGTTTGTTGAGGTCAACTATTTGATGTCTCTAAATGTGAACCATGTTGCATCTAAACGTTGTACGAAACAGCCAAAAAAATGCTGTACAAAAACACGACGAATGGTACGTATGATCAATGGTACGTACATTATAGTTTAGCAACGTGTTACGATGTGCGTCCATGCAAAGTATGCGGTTTTAAATACAGTCTATGAAAATAATTTAACACAGCTGGAATGTTGATGTCTTCAGAGATCCCGGATAATCCATCATCTGCGATTCAAATATATCACTTCAAAAATAACTCAAAATGTGGATGAGATGTCACAAAAATCCATTCATGTGAAGAACATTAATTTGATGCTCGAGAAAAAATAGTTATGTCTTGTAATATTGGTCTAGAATGTATTCCAGCTGAACCGCAGGTATCAGTTTTATAATTTTCTGGTACTGATGGAAACTGCATGTCTACTCGGATATCTGATACAGAAGTCAATCGTTTATTCCCTCCGGCAGAATGCGTATGTTTTGGTCGTGTTTTTTATCCGTATCGCACATATTTGCATCAAACTTTGTGGTGTGTCTCGGACCAAGAATCAATCCATTACATTTTGGGAATGAACCGGATCATTAATTTCGGGAGAGGTTTGCAGACTGACTTTCTAGTTCTACTTGTTTTGCTGTGCAATTTTGATTGGCATTATTATCTCAGAACTGTAGCTTTCTAATAATATGTATTTCTTATTATTGCAGGAAAATCAGCTGACTGGTATGCACTCGTGCGAATAATGTACACGTTGATATTGTTTTTGTGACTACAGTGCAGCTAACATGTGGCATCAAACCTAACATTTTTTTGACTTGGAGTGTCAACCTCGACCGAAATCGTTTTCCATCATTTATTATCAGCGAACTAATCGCGTTTAATCGTCAATGCTTGCATTTGTTTTCTAAAAATCTAACACATTATGAAAAATAACATGACAAATATCTACTATGAGATTGCCCTTGCATCCCTTACATAATCGCCTACCGCCATTGACGTCCAAAACTATCCGACCGAAATTATTCGTTCGAGTGCAGCATACACAGCATGAGATTTTGACATTTGAAAGGCAGGACGATTCTACACTTCCGACTTCTGGATTGTTTTACTCTTTCACTAAAATTATGCTTAACAAAGATGTATTTCTAATTTTTAACAACAGATTATTACATGACCACACAGTAACTGCATGTCATCCAGATCCAAAACTTCAGCATGTTCAAGTTACAGACAATTACTTGGATCTGTGATATCATACAACGTATGTACGTGTCACGAATTTAGAACACCTTATAAATAAGTGCTGAAGAAAAATTCATGCAGTCTACTGTAATATGGCTATAAACATATCATGTAGACTTTATTTAATTAAATGGGCCCGGCGCCGCCGCTGTATATTGTATCACAGTCATCAGCGATCAGAGGGTTCAGGGGTCTAGGGAATCTCTGACCCCTGACTGCTGACGGATTTAACAACCTTATATCGTAAAGTTAACTATTTACCACGATATTCTAAGCCAACCACGTAACCTTATGAATGCCATTTATCACGTGAGTGGGTTTTATGTGGCCTCGTACATGACAAGGATTTAACAGCAGTGTGATAAGGGGGAATAAAACCATCGGAAAAAATGAGCTCCGGATCAGATGATACCGTTAGCCATGTTGGAATGTTATCAGACAAAGCCAGAAGGCAGTGACTGCTCACTTGAAAATAAAGCAGTTACTGCCTTTTTAGTTTGCAGAACAGAATGCACCACCCCATCTCTGGTGGACGGTGTGGTGGAAGCGGTAAGATCAGACCTGGGCACAAACCATGCTATATAAAGTGCAAACCCGGGAAACACAACCATTTGTGTAACATTTGTACAATGTTGGACCAGCATCGAAGACGTTGGGCCGATGTTGTACAAATGTTTTACAAATATGCTGTGTTTGCTGGGAAGCTTCTGTCTTATTATTATGAACACTTGCGTCTTGCGCTACTATTTTATCAACCACATATTATGGACACATATGAGCCGGTGAATAGGTTAACCCAATCGCCACTTTAGTCGTTTAAATCCTTTTTATCGGCATATTTATTTATTGAATCTTCTTGACAGTGCAATTCTCGATTAATCAAATTAAACAAATAGGTTTAACAATCCATGGACCAAAATTGTACTCTAGCTATTATTTGAATAACACATAAATGACGGTGGGGAATTAACAGACTCGGTCACGATAGTGTACATTATTTGGGCTATTTATATAGCATGTTTGCTAAATAAACAGGAAGCTCTGTTTATACAGTAAAGCTATCATATTATGAACACAATGCTAACTTTGTTCTTGCTGCGCATGCTGCGGAATGCTTTCATAGTTTTTATGTCCAGCTGCGGCCATTATAAAGGAGATAAATCAAAACAAGGAAACAAACAGTGCCTTTGTTTTATCATGATTATGTTTACATTGTAGATGCATGTATGTGTAAATGTAGAAAGTCGGCTTCAAATAGTGGAGCTTTTATTTCACACTAAATAATATTTGAATATCAACAAATACATTTTCGAATGTAACAAAATAGGGTTAACTTGGTGTATCGTTTCTGGTTTGTAATTTCGCAAGATCATGTCTTACTTATTATTATTTTTTTAAGTGTACACAATATGCCTTACACCAATCGCTACATTTCTCAGATACTTCCTTAAATTCAGTGACAATACCTGAACATTTCTACAGTGACGACTCCCGTGGCTATACATGTATGTCTACATGTTAGGCTAAGCCAAAGGGAAGTAGCTGCTTACTTTAGCTTTGCACGGCAGTATTATATGTATCATTGGTTGTTTTTCATCCTCAGCCATGTCAACATAAACATATCGTGTATATTGGCCTATTGTGGCTTGATATATTAATCGTACATAAAATAAGCAATTATGAACGGTGGCATTTTTCCTGAATACCACAGTGACATAATCGTGGGCGACATATTGAGTGGTTAAGTGATTTATGGAATTCTCATAATGCAGTTATCCCAGCAAACACAATACATCGACACGATGTTGGCTTAATGTTGACCCACTGTCTTCGACGCTAGCCCAGAATTAAGCCAACATCGTGTCAATGTAGTAGTATTTGTTTATTTTACTGATATGTGCATAATACATTTATACAGATTTTATAATAATATTTTTAGAACACCCAGCCCATCTTGGGCTTATATATCAGCTTAAAGACAAGTTTAGTCATTGACGTCACGTGAGTTTTTTAATATAATTAGTCAATATAAAATTAAAAGATACATGTAGTTTAATACTAATTTAAATGTAACAATGCCAGTATTTTACACCAGACTGTATTTTGTTTTACCGAGCTTACTAACATTAGAGAGACATATAAAAAAACATAATAAAATAATCAATTATATAACAATGTAGTTCTCCTACTCCAGGCTATATCTACAAAATCTAAGACACTTTTATCATTACAAGACATTACATATATAAATTTATTCTCAGTATCAAGCAAAGTAAAATTTGGGGAATTAAGGCTAATCTTGTCATACATTATTTCTCTATGTCTTAGTTTAGGTTTACTCAGTACATTGTTTTTCCATTCAGATGTTTGTAAATTGCACAAGAGCTCTTTAATGTGTTTAAGATTATACAATACATTTAATTTCGGCTCGTGACATTCAAGTATTCGACATATGTTTCTGAGTTCATTAGTCCCACTATTAACTTTTTGTTTACTATCCCAAATTAAAACTTTATAGGTTATTCTGTTTACATCCATTTTGTTATACATGTTTCAGTTTTTAAAAATATTTAGAAAATGACCTATTTCTGCTTGAAGTGCGGGAATTGGTGCTTTAGCATGTAAGCCTAGATAAAACCTACAAGCCATGTTATGTACTTTATCAATCCCAGGATATTTTAAAAAGCCCCATATACCTGAAAAATAGTCCATTATAGGTACAACACAACTCTCATAAAGTTTTGTATAAGATTGAAATCCTGCATCACGAAACGAGGCAAATTTTGCAATTATACGACTTAAACTTCGTCCAGCTGCTTCAGACAAAACATTTATTCCCTCTTTTATATCCATATGCTCATTAAAAAAGAAACCCAAATATTTATACTTTGACACTAATTCCAATTCGGTGCCATCTAAATTAAAACTGGCTTGTGTAGATTTACATGGTTTCCTGCGTACATGCATAACCTTTGTTTTTTGTGTTTACTTTCATGCGCCATTTTTTACACCAGACTGTAGTCCAGCACTATTTGCATGTTGTCTTCATTCTCAGAAATTATCACTATGTCATCTGCATAAAATAGTACAGAAAGGGAAAATTCGTCTGTTTCTATACCACAGTGGAGATTCTCAATGTCGGTTACCAGATCGTTTAGGAAAATAATAAATAATGTTGGAGAGAGAGTGTCGCCCTGTATTACTCCAAATCGAGTGTCAAACCAACTTGAGAACATTTGGTTAACTTTTACAATTGCCCTTGTGTTATTGTACATAGCTCTGATAGCTTTATAAAACTTGCCATCGACATTATATGAAATCAATTTATACATCAGCATATCCCTGTCAATCCAATCTAATGCCTTTTCAAAATCTATAAATGAAATATATGTTGATTTCTGTTTCAGCATTCTATTTCTTAGCACAGAAGAAAGAACGGATGCGTGCTCTTCACAAAATCGTTTTTGCCTGAATCCATTTTAAAAATCTGAAAACAGATTTAACGTATCAAAGTATCTCACTAGCCGATTTTTTAATATGGAATAGTATGATTTAGAGATTGTGCACAACAGACTGACACCTCTGTAATTCAAAGGTGCACACGGATCATTTGATTTACTTGGCATATAATTACTTCTTTGTTTTTCAAAATCTCATTTGGTATATTGTCCAAGCCAGGGGATTTACCATTTTGTAATTTTTATACAGCATTTTCTACTTCATCATAGCTTAATTGATCGTTTAAATAGATATTTGGAGAGTCTTCTTGATCCGCTTCATGTTCATATCGTCGGACAGTATCCAAAATATCTTTGTGAAATGTACTATTAAACGTTGATTGCGCGTCTTGCGTTACATTATACAACGATGCAAAATCTTACTCTCATTGGTATTGTATTGGCTCTGCGTGGGCCTAATTGATTTATCTCTCTCCAGAATGTAAAAGGATCAAATTGACGCTGTGCATCTAAATATTCGGTACGCAACATCTGTTTATTGAGTCTCCCTCATTTAGATTTTATAAACTGTTTTTCTTTCGCACAAACCCGGTTCCATAAGTTTTAGAGGTCATTATCCCAATACTCTTTATATTTTCTGCGTTTTTTATGTGATTTTGTACCTTGATTTTTAACCCCATTCAGGTAAGTTTTCCTTTCATTCATGATTACATGACATAATTTATCATACACCACATCTATATCTCTTTGAACATCACAACATTTTTCTATATATGTTATTATTTCAACTGAGCCATTTGTCCACGCTTCATTGTCTTGGAAATTTTCTGGGAATTTCGACATTTTGAATTTTTCTCTTGTGACCAATGTATCGTGTGAGCTGGGATAGAATGGTCGCATATACTGACGTGAAAAGTCAATAAGCAGTTTGCTTACTTTTCAAGTAAGTAATTACTGTCTTCTGTCATCTGGTCATTGCAGAGCAGTATAATTATATTCCAAGTTTGCATTACACACGCTTTAGGATCCCATCCGAGTGTGTCAATCTTAAAGCTCAAGTCATATATGCCCAGAAGACACAAGACGTTGACCTAATGCTGGGTCAGAGTTTTGTGTCTGCTAGGATAAGCTTGTCAACACAATGTATAGATGTACCATCCCAGTAAACACCAACATTTGTATAACATTTGAACAACGTCGGCCCAACGTCTTCGACGTTGTTCCAACATTGTACAAATGTTATACAAATGTGTTATGTTTACTGGGATTTACAGTATGTCCACTTTGTAAAACGATGACGAGGATCAGATAAACGTTATCAAACGTATGTTTACTTATCATGCTTATTCAACTGCCAGCTCAGATCGATTACACATTAGTCGATGTTTCTTTCAATGTTGTGTCACTATTGAAAGATTTTTTACCCAATCTGCATCGTGCTTTTTGGGATGTATGACTTCATGACGGACTTAACCAAATACTGGGTCGGTGTTTGTAAAACGTCTAAGACGTGTAACCGTGTCAATATACAACCGTAACGTTGATATTGTTACTGATTATAGACTGTAGACCGACATCATGATGGTAATTGTATTCAAATGTTCTGTCCCAACTGCTGTATATAACTCAAATATGGGTGTTAACGTTCTAAAATACTATTTTGAAAAATATTTTGCACTTATTAGCATTATAAACAATAATACTACCACTCTGCGCATACATTATATATTTCTGGTGTCGAAATAATATACTAACACTGACTTAAATCGTGAAAGAAATTCACAATATCGAAACAAATATATCGCTCAGAAAACACTTCATGCAGTATATTCGTGATAACATATATGAAACCATTTTATCGAGTTTGTGGCGAAGACATGGATTGCGTGTCAACCATTACAATATAATTATGTCATAGCCCGGCCTAATTTGAGGATTTATCAGAATATTTTTTTAAGTATTCTAGGCCAAACTTTTACCATCCACTATTTAGCACATCCCTGAAAGGGCTGGTAGGCTTAAATAATATAACATATATTTAAACCGTCTTATTGGTCGAGATCGTGATATTAATTATTCTTCTTAAGATTTTCCAAAGTCCGCTGTTCTGCAAAGCCAAAAAGGCAGTGACTGTTTACTTTTCAACTACGCAGTTACTGCCTTTTGGTTTTGCTTGGCAGTCTAGACCTTATTATGTGGCGATAACGTTTTTCCACCACCGCTGGTTAAAGCACCGTCAAATACGCGGAGAAGATTGCATAATTGTAAATCAATCAGGCGTTTAATTAACAGCCATCCACTGTCAGATTAGATCACGTTTACAACGCCTCGTTCTGACGCGATGAAATGAATACCATGCTGCTTTGCAACGCCAAGATGCAGTAAATGCTGTCTTGAAATTAAGCAGCCATTGCCGTTTGGCATTGTAGAACAGCATATTGAAAAAAACTGGGATGTAAAGCAACCTTAATCTGTGTTCCAAATCTAGCTTGCTGTAAACATCGGAGCCGTACATACAGCAAAGTGGCTCGTCTTTGTCTGCAAGATAATCAGCTCTGTCTCTGCGCCCCGCGCGACAAAAGAGTGCCGTGAACGGAAGCGGAAAGTCACGCCTGTTTGACCAGCGCCTATTGCGCAAAGCACTGTTGTCACTGCGAATTAAGCATGGCGCCCACCGAGGTGGAAAATGAGAGGCATCTGGTGTCCTAGAACTAGGACAAGGGATGAGTGGGGCATTTAAGTTTAAATTAAAATATGCATTCCCAAATTTGTGATACGGACATCCGGTTTCCTAAAACTGGGGACAGAGGACCGATAGGTCAATGTTTGCAACATGTTTCAATATCGGCATCATTTAAGTCTAAATTAAAGTCGATCTTAACAAGCTAATCTTCAGCGAGAAACTATCAACGCGGTACAGTATGTCCAGTAGATTAAACCAGCAACTCAGCCAACCAGATAATTAAAAATTGAGTCTGAAATGTTTGTGAGACTGGCCTATTAGCGTTTGATAGACTTTTTTGAGACATAACAAATGAGAGGAAAATATGAGAAAATGGAGGGAGTCACTTTTTGTTGGTTATCCGATTAGCATGGTTTGTCATCTACTGCGTTTCGATGTTTTAAATTCAAATGCAAGTTGTAGCTTTGATTAGTTATGATGACTAATGATTCAACGTCAGCTCAGAGACCTAAACATGTTTACAGTGTTTTAGTATTTAGTATTATTTCAAGATCCCTACTACAAATGTTAACGATAATGCAGAGCCATACTAAGCTGTCAACTCTTAAGTTACCCAATGTTCAATAAGCTCCTAAGAATTTTAAATTAGTCCAGATATTTTGCAGATAGCAATTTTACAAATGGCCGCTACTTACGTATTTTCTATATCCTCAAGTATAACAAATTATACTACATGCAATGTATGCAATTGCATCTTATTGCATCTTATTGCATCTCATCGCTTTCTATTGCATTGCATTGCATCGCATTACATAACAATACATTACATTGCATTGCATTAGATTTACATTGCATCATATTGCATTGCATTGCATTGCATTGCAATGCATTGCATTGCATTGCATTGCATTGCATTGCATTGCATTGCATTGCATTGCATTGCATTGCATTGCATTGCATTGCATTGCACTGCTTGCTTGCATAACAATGACGAATGATGATCATCTGATTATGATTGTAATGAGATTGAATGTAACGATATTGAATGAAAGATGAGCATAGTCAGTCCCATAGAAAATAATCTATGTTACGTAAGGTTCAGAAAAAAACAGGAATGACCGGGGTGCATAAAGGAGATGCAGTTATACCATAGCGTTATAAAACCTCCTTGGTCACACCAAGGAGGTTGAATCAACCTCTTCGGTTAAACCAAGAATTTTTTTAAAAGTTCTTGGTTAGCCGAGCAAAAACAGTATGGTGAGTGTGACTCATGAGGTACTTCCGCTACACATGCGCGTTACGTGCGTCGCGACTGATGGCCGCTGCTCGGCTTCCGGTACCATGTTGTCTGTAGTACGGTGGCAGACGGTCTCCTGGTTTCGCGGAGCGTTTCGGGGGCTATTCCGCGGGATAGACACCCCCTGCTGTGGTAGATATGCAGAGGATCATCCCCCGGGAAGGCAGCTCATCCCCCACAGCCCTTTGAGCTAACTGGTTCCCATATCCGCCGATCCAAACAAGTCGTTCCTGCGGGACTCTGATGAGTGACACGGTGTATAATCGCTTCCCAGGGTTGGTTGAATGTCAGGTCAACGTCCGAGACGTTAGCCCGGTATTCAACCAGGACAGAGCGTCCACTTCTGGATCGCCACCGCCGCTTTTGAAGTGGATACAGGCAGAAGGGGAACATGCACCTGGTTGCCAGAGTTTTGTTCTCTGGCCGACCATATACCACCGCAGAAATGACCACAAGGAAGTTTTCCTCCAGACACTATTGCCGCTGGACCTTAGCACTTATAAGGTGGAAAGAGGACGGTTTTCGTCTTTTTTAATAACGTCCCATCTTTGACAGCATTTTCTTTTGTTAGTAGGCTATAACGAAATACAGTATATCCGAATTCCATAGCACTTATTCATATTCTCATTACATTCATTAAATCCATAAATAAGAGGTGCAGGTTTGTATATTCTGATATCAAGTCTGAAGACCTATCACCCGATTTTTACCCCGTAGACACTGGACCTGCTCATTCCTGTGCCATGTCAACTCCACGGAGAGCATACAGTCCTGCAGTCATTTCGGAGCATTTCATCTGAGTCAAGTGAAGCATTTCAGGGTGAAATGCCTTGCCCAAGGACACAAGATCGAGACAATGTCTCACGATTAAAAGGGGAAAAACATGACATTTCTCTAAAAATCCTGCACTAAACGGGGTTCGAAACCGTATACTGTTACAATGTTTGGCAGCCGTCTGCTAAATAGGCCCAACATTGATCCAGAATAGGGAGATGAATCTTTCTAACAGCTATGTTGCTGTTGCTCTGTGTGAAATCAAAAGACAGTACTGCTTATGCTTCAAGTGATCTATTACTGCATGTTGGCTTTGCATCAGCAACACAGTGTGTGCAGCGTTGCGTGACCTTGTGGCATTACATTTACTGTGCGACACATTCCTGATCAATCAAGTTACCTTGGTCAACATGGTCAAGACCTGATTGATTAAGGGTTGACCTCCACTTAAACATACGTGATCTGACCAGAGCAATACTAAGAATAACAGTTCACAAAGTACTCAGCAGTTCAGATATCAGTAGCTTTTTTAAAATCATTTTTAGGGTATCAAGACTACCCGGGAATAAAAGGAGAATGCTTGACTGGATGCATGAAAAAAAAAATAATAATAAAAATAAGTATGGATGGATGGATGGATGGATAGATGGATGGATGGATGGATGGATGGATGGATGGATGGATGGATGGATGGATGGATAGATGGATGGATGGATGGATGGATGGATGGATGGATGGATGGATGGATGGATGGATGGATGGATGGATGGATGGATGGATGGATGGATGGAATGATGGATGGAATGATGGATGAATGGATGAATGGATGGATTGATAGATGGGTGGATGGATGGATGGATGGATGGATGGATGGGATGGGATGGATGGATGGATGGATGGATGGATGGATGGATGGATGGATGGAATGATGGATGGATGGATGGATGAATGAATGGATGGATGGATGGATGGATGGATGGATGGATGGATGGATGGATGGATGGATGGATGGATGGATGTACGGATGGATGGATGCATGGATGCATGGATGCATGGATGGATGGATGGAATGATGGATGGAATGATGGATGAATGGATGAATGGATGGATTGATAGATGGGTGGATGGATGGATGGATGGGATGGGATGGATGGATGGATGGATGGATGGATGGATGGATGGATGGATGGATGGAATGATGGATGGATGGATGGATGAATGAATGGATGGATGGATGGATGGATGGATGGATGGATGGATGGATGGATGGATGGATGGATGGATGGATGGATGCATGGATGCATGGATGCATGGATGCATGGATGGATGGATGGATGGATAAGTGCATGGGGATATGGAGTATTGGACGGGAAGATGTATTAACATGATAAATACAGGACTGGCAGAATTGATAAATAACTGAATAACTGAATAACTGAATAACTGAATAAATTAATAAATTAATAAATTAATAAATTAATAAATTATTAAATTAATAAATTAATAAATTAATAAATTAATAAATTAATAAATTAATAAAATATGAAATTAAAAAATTAAAAAATTAAAAAATTAATAAACGAATAAATAAATTAAAGAATTAAATAATAAATGAATAAATAACACAAACAAGCAAGCAAGCAGAAATTTTTTAGGGTATCAAGAATACCCGAGAATAAAAGAAGAATGCTTGACTGGATGTATGTAAAAAATAAAAATGAAAAAATTAAAAAAGTATGGATGGACGGCTGGATGGATGGATGGATGGATGGGTGGATGGATGGATGGATGGATGGATGGATGGATGGATGGATGGATTGATGGATGGATGAATGGATGGATGGATAGATGGATGGATGGATGGATGGATGGATGGATAGATGGATGGATGGATGGATGGATGGATGGATGGATGCATGGATGGATGGATTGATGAATGGATGAATGGATGGATGGATGGATGGATAGATGGATGGATGGATGGATGGAGGGATAGATGGATGGATGGATGGATGGATGGGTGGATGGATAGATGGATGGATGGATGGATGGATGGATGGATGGATGGATGGATGGATGGATGGATAAATGGATGGATGGATGGATGGATGGATGGATGGATGGATGGATGGATGGATGGATGGATGGATGGATGGATGGATGGATGGATGGATGGATGGATAAGTGCATGGGGATATGGAGTGTGGGACGGGAAGATGTATAAACATGATAAATACAGGACTGGCTGAATAACTGAATAACTGAATAACTGAATAAATTAATAAATTAATAAATTAATAAATTAATAAATTAATAAATTAATAAATTAATAAATTAATAAATTATTAAATTATTAAATTAATAAATTATTAAATTAATAAATTAATAAATTTATAAATTAATAAATTAATAAATTAATAAACGAATAAACGAATAAATAAATTAACGAATTAACGAATAAATGAATAAATAACACAGACAAGCAGGCAGGCAGGCAGGCAGGCAGCAGGCAGGCAGGCAGGCAGGCAGGCAGGCAGGCAGGCAGGCAGGCAGGCAGGCAGGCAGGCAGGCAGGCAGGCAGGCAGGCAGGCAGGCAGGCAGGCAGGCAGGCAGGCAGGCAGGCAGGCAGGCAGGCAGGCAGGCAGGCAGGCAGGCAGGCAGGCAGGCAGGCAGGCAGGCATGCAGGCAGGCAGGCAGGCAGGCAGGCAGGCAGGCAGGCAGGCAGGCCGGTGAGATAAAGTTTATCAAGTGATGAACGTTGATGACATTCATGAAAGGTTCATCAAGCCAGTTCATGAACTGTGTTCATAAGCTGTTCATCCAAAGCAGACTAATCATAAATATTAATGAACACTTGTGAACTAATGTTGTTCACGAAGTTCGTCTGAATAGTTTGATGAACAGTAATGAATTTGTATTAACTTGGTAGGATTTATTCAGTTCATATCTTGTTCATGAAAGTTCATGAGACAGTTTCAAGAACTTTGATCAATTATTTTGAACTTGATAAGTCTTAAATTTGGTTCATGGCTTGTTCATAAAAGTTCACGAGGGACAATTTCATGAACTGTGACGAGTTGCTATGAGCTTGATACATATCAATTTAGTTCATGTTTTTTGGTTAAAATTCATGAGAGATTTCAGGAGCTTTGATGATTTATTATGAACTTGGTAAGTCTCAATTCGGTTCATGGTTCGTTCATAAAAGTTCACTAGGGACAGCTTCACGAACTGTAATGAATTGTTATGAGCTTGAAGTCACACTTTAGTTCATGTTTTTTTCGTGAAAGGTAATGAACTGTGGTGAATGATAGTTTGTTATTAGCTCCTTATTAGTCCACGATGCTTTAAGCATTGGAAATTCATAATACATTAGAAATTGACTGTTGCTGACACGCAGCAACAATGAAAATTGCAGCTTGATAGGTTGATATCTCGCCGAGTTATGACCTTTAGAAATTTGATGTAGAACACAATTATTTTTTAAAGCTGATTTTGAAAAGATCCACCTAATTCCTCTCGCAAATATGGTGGCAATAACCCAATGACCAAAATAATAATTAAATCTATCAACCACAGAATACATATTATTTTTGAATAATTAGTTTTTCAGCTTCCTGTTCAGTTGTGTGTGAATCTATGAGGGGGGGGGGGAGATATATTTCCTAATTAACAAAATGGTCATGTTTTGAAGTCTAATTAGTTTGCTTTGTTCAGATTAGAATACCTCAGAAAAATACAATTCACAATCAAGATACTATATGCATATTAAAGGTTAAAAGACTTAGACTTGGAAGTTAATGCATTTTCATGAACAATTCGTGAACATTCATGAACATCATGAACTTAGCTAGTCTAGCTTGCTTATCTGGTTCATGAACCACATGCATGAGTTCCTGGTCGTTCATGAACAACCCCAATTCCTTAAACAAGGCTCGAACTACAGGTCAACAGTTCATGAATTCCATGAGCTTCTGATTTGTTGTTCAGGAATGTTCTTGAATAGTTCATAGACACATTTAAAAAACTTTCATGAAGGTTCAATGCATATCTGGCTCATGCATTATCTGACTTTATGGCCGTTCGTGAACAACCGAAGTTCGTGAATAAGCTGACAGTTTAATTAAACAAAATACGTTGATTAAGACATGAATTTCATGCATGGCTCATTTGTTGTTCAATAATTTTGATGAATAGTTCATGAACACATTTAATGAACTTTCATGAGTGCTCATGACTATTTGGTTCATAAATTATCAGAGTTCATGGCCGTTCAAGAACAACTCAAGTGCATGAACAAGGTGACAGTTCATGAAAAAAATAGTCACGAACTTCGTTGTTCATGTACATACATGAACATTTCATGAACACTTCGATGAACGATCGTGAATCTTCATAAGTTTTTGTGACATCAATTCATGTGATCTGAAACGTGATCTGGATCCTGTATCAAGATTGTAATCCAGATAATTCCCAAAATATAATCGATTGTTCCTTGGCCCGAAGTACACCTCTGATAAAAGTTTATGCAAATCCGGTGATTCATTTTTAAGTAATCAGCAAGATCAAAAACATAACCGTCCTGGCAGAGGAGATGAAGTGCGTGGGTGAGTGAGTGAGTGAGTGAGTGAGTGAGTGAGTGAGTGAGTGAGTGAGTGAGTGAGTGAGTGAGTGAGTGAGTGAGTGAGTGAGTGAGTGAGTGAGTGAGTGAGTGAGTGAGTGAGTGAGTGAGTGAGTGAGTGAGTGAGTGAGTGAGTGAGTGAGTGAGTGAGTGAGTAATTTGATGAGCCAGTAAACTTTGTGTCTAGCTCACATGATGATTTGTTATTAGATTGATCAGCTTACAATGTTTTCTATTGCGTTTCAGCTCTAGTAAGTGATGATAAAGGTTGTGAATATGACCTCATGATGGCAGACTGATATTCCAAAATATTTCTCCTTTTTCCTTTCATCGATTTCTATACAAGGCTGTCCAGACTGTTTTCTTTGATACCGAATAATATTTTTTCTGGACGGTACACACAGCGCTCAAATCTGATAACCGCATTGTGAAGCACATGGTCATCTTCGGGGAGAGCGTCGTTCATTGATATTGGCCTTGGAAATCCAGCAAGAAATTTCCGGGTGATGTGAATGAGATTAAGAATGATATCAGAAAATAAAATGAGATATAAGATGGGGATATCTGGAACTTACCAATGACGGGACTACCATGGTGACAAACATGGATGAATAAATAATATATTCTCTATCATGTACGATTAACCGATAGAAACTAGAATTGAAGATTTCATGAAAACCTGTCAACACTGAGAAGTGATTGAATCCCTTTTTGCTGCTTGCTTCCCAGCAAACTCTCAGGTCGTTGAAGAAGCCTCGATAATGCTTCGCATCGGCGACAACAGGGAGTCTTATGCAGTTCTGCAAAACCAAAAGGCAGTATCTGCTTACTTGTAGAGTAAGACTAAGAGATCATCTGCCTTTTGGCTCTGCATGCAGTATGATGGCAAAGCCAAAGGGTAGTATCTACTTCTGTTTAGGTAAGCAGTCACTGTATTTTGTGTTTGCATGACCGATTTTGCTGTTTTCTACATCAATATAAAACCTCAACATTACCAACATTTTGTGGAACAATTACCTAGAACTCTAGAATACAAAACGAAACACAATGACATAAGTCGCTCTCTTCATGAAAACTACCCAAAACCCATACTTTCCAGTAAAGGAACGTTAGCTCTGATTTTGGTATCCTCTATCTGTAGCTGTCACTGTAACAGTCGATGCCATTAATCGTTATCTCATAGTTTGGTTCAATGCGATTCAGAAGATGAGAGTAATATTCACACCTCAGGTGAATAAAATCGAAGAGCAAGTAGCTGAGCGCCAGCGTGGGTAAACGTGATGAACAGATGAAACGAAGATAATTAGTTTTGCCAACATTGCACGCAAACTGCGTCTAACACGCTAGTGTCCATCCCACTGAAATTCTGAAGATTATGTTATTTTCCTTTTCTTGACAGTAGAGCAGGTAACCTGTATCCAGCTAAATTAATTATTTAATTTTCAACGACTTGAGGTTGTGTCTCGCTACCGCGATCCACAACCTTAAGTGGTTGGAAATGACTCATAATTTTGTTTAATATGAGACCAAACCTATACAAATCTTGATTTTTAAACACCCTATTCATTCTCAATATCAGTGATTTAGTTGACTAATAAAACAGGTCAAAAACGATTATAGTCAGCTAAGACAAATTCTAGTTTTCCTAATATATGTGAGAGAAAGCTAACCCAGCAAACACGATACGTTGAAACAATGTTGTTTTAACGTTGAACCAACGTCTTCAACGCTGACCCAACATTAAAACAACATTGTTTCAATGTATCGTGTTTGCTGGCAACCCCTTGACACTCAGCACCCGAATATATTCGGGATAGAAGCATTTCTGTCAACTCCACACTAGAGTATATCCTGGTTAAATCATGGGAAAAGAGGAAAACTTGCAGTTTCTCACCAAAATAACCTGGAGTGGGAAGGGTTAACCCTATCTTGCTGATCCAGACTAGTGTCGCTTTACTCTGTTTTAATAATCGACCAAATCACTGTTTTTGGAAATTAAATGTGTGTACTAAAGGGTGGCCTGCATGGAAATGAAATGAATCGGGCTTTAGGCCACCTTTGTGCACATATAGGCTAAACTGGGCCAGGAGAACCTCCTGAGGAAGGTGGAATGATTGAGATGACACTGTCCTCCAGACACAGGATTCGAAATTCAACCCCGGCGGTTTGAGGCTGAGCACGCTAACTCTCGGTCACGGAGGCTCCCCACGATACTGACTTTCACACGTGGATGGGGAAGAAACATTTTTGTTTCTTTCAAACCGCCGAGACCGGGAACCGAACCCCGAACTCTGGCGTGAAAGGCAGCGGTTCTAACCACTACCCTAGGGCCCCCGCCCGGCCTGCATGGAAGCGGCTTGTCATAAGCCTTTGTATTTTTTTTTAAATTGCATACATACATAATATGTAAGTTTTAAGCATAAATAAGCTGAAGTGAAATGAATCAAGATTTGCAAATATGTGTGATGAAATTAGACAAATATGAGTAATTTTAAGCCAATTAAAGTTGTGGATCGCGGTAGCGAGACACAACTTCAACTGGCTGAAAATTGAAATAAATTAACTTAGCAGGATAAGAGTTAAGATAAAGGGATCTTAAAATGTTTAGTAGGGTAGGATCCAAATATCTGTATTTGTCAATGGTGGGCTGAATACTACTTTAATCTGGGAACCTTAAGAAGAAAACCTGCCCGCCTTGTTAGAAGAAGAAACGCCCAGCCTTCAAAAATGGCAATGTCTTTGTCTCTGATGGCGTCCCCCCCTAAATCCTGGATGCTGTGTCGTCCCTGTCTTGGCGGACACTAGGAAGCTGGCCGGTATGAGATAATAATAATGTAGTGTGGGTCGGGATCCGTGGCGTGGATGGCCTGTCTCTGGGGACCTGGATCCAGGGGGACACGGATCAAGTCGACCTTACTGTGAATAGTACCAAGCCCGGCTAGGACATGAAGGACTGTGATTCCAGGCGAGGTGACGCGGCGGTGGCTGGTCCAGTTTTACCGTACTGCAGTGCAAACCCAAAAGGCAGGAAAGTTACTGCCTTTCGGCTTCATACCGCACAGTATTTAGGACAAAGATAGAATTAAAACAATTCTGAACCCTCAGAGTTCTGATTAAAAACAACTGTATTACGTGCTAAATCTGTCACACTAGTATATGCTGTAACTTACTTTTAACTCATTAATGGTGTGATTGGCGGTAGCGAGATACAATAAATGAAAGAAAAAATATATCTAGTAGCTCAGGGGCCCATCTATTTCTCTCGTTTGCATTATAAATGTTATGATACTTTTAACTCACTTATGAAAATGACATAAAGTTAAGTTAGTCTTAATCGCAGACCTCCAAGGGTTAATTTCGCTGATTAGCTCACAGTTTGCACTCTTAAAACACTTTAAGCCCTAACGATGCATTAAAACATTATTTTACATCCCTGAAACCGACTTAATTTTCCTACAACTAAGAGTTTTAGAATACACATACCCATGAAGCTCTTTCACAAATACATGACAATTTTATTTTATATTTCACCCACTTGAGGTCGTCTTCATCCACTACAAGTTGAGAATTGCGACAGCAATTCACGGCTTGTAGTGGATGAAAACGACAATGGATAAATCAGGGTTGAAATGGTTCAGACCGAGTTGTGTGCTAAATTTAATGACGGTAGAAACTTAGATTTACACTCACCAATTCATTTGATTACATGAATCGAATAATGATTGACTTTCAGCGAGGGACCGTTTTTATACGTGAGAATCTGATGTTTGTAGATAGACATCAGATTCTGACGTATAAAGACGGCCCCCTTACTGAAAGAAATACAATATTTCTAACGGCCGTAGACCCATAACAAGGGTATTCCAATGAAGCGGAAAGAGCTAGCTACGACATTTATGATGATTTTAAATAAAAAATTATTTGGTATCAATGGTTTATACAAACATATTTCAGCATTGTGAAGATTAATATGAGTAGAATAACTGGTTTCATATCACTTTTGTACACATACAGGCTAAACCGCACCAGAAACACCTACAGGTCAGGAAGACACTTTTATATTACACACACAATCTCAAATACGTACAATTTCGCCACACAATTTCGTGTGGTTATGTTTTAGATCAGCTGTATTGCATTATGGCAAATACTATTTGAATAATATTTAAAAATATATTTAAAAATTGTAAGAAAGAGTATTGTAATTTTAGTGTAAAGTTCACGTAAGATTCTGTGAAGTGAGCATAAATAAAAAAATGAGTACGATATGTCCCAGTTTCTGACTTTATTCATCTCAATATTGCAATGATAATGGATTATGTTATGTTAAACGTTATTCTTTGTTGTGTTTGTGAGCTTTACAGTACATTCTACCAAATAAAGACAAACAGTAAAAACTGGCTAGTTTTTAATTAGTTTTAGTTACTGTTATTTATCTCGTATCGTATCCGCTTCTGTAACCAATTATCTCAAGCTGACATTTAAACTTTGTGTCGGTAAGCAATCGCCGACTTGATGTGAC
The DNA here is from genome assembly GCA_964017125.1 of Flabesymbios commensalis. Lineage (NCBI taxonomy): Eukaryota > Metazoa > Annelida > Polychaeta > Terebellida > Flabelligeridae > Flabesymbios > Flabesymbios commensalis. Next base: position 18,774,815 of record OZ024914.1, on the reverse strand, counting down.
CAACAAAACACGACAGATACATTTTCCAGGTGAAATCTCACAGACACAGGTAATGTGTCTTTAAAAATATTTTGTGTGTAACGAGATTTAAACCCCCTGTTTTCAAAATCTAATTTGGTAGGCTTCCTAAGGCAGGAGCTGTTTACTTTTCAAGTAACCACTTACAGCCTTTTGCTTTACAAATCAGAATAGTCCCTGGAGTGATGGTCCTACATGTAGATAGAGATCCTCTCCCTGCGCTATTTACAGCCATGTCTTACCCAATAAAAATCGGATCAGTGCTGGGACAATACTGGTATGAATTAATTGTCGTCTTGGGAGAGACCACTTGTAGAATCCTTGTGCTCGGCTTATTGAGATGTTTTGGATGTCTCATTGCTGGACTGCCTTCGCAATTGAAGATCAATATGAATTTTCCCTCATTCTCAGATAGAGGTGGAAAGGGAGAGGTATCTTGCTACAGTGCCGATTACACGACGTACATGTACTATGAATCTTGGTAATTCATTCAATGATGAATTTATATTTTCTTTAACGCAACTTATCTGCTTACGGGCAACTATACGTATATGCCACTTTTTATTTAATTTGGTTCTGGAATAAAATATATTGAATAAATTACATGGCCAAAAATCTATAAAAAAAAGGCGAGAGAAGAGGCGATTATTGCTAGGTATGAGGTTTTGCATTGCCCCATCAACGTAACATGTGGAATAAATTTTTTTTTTTATAATTCAGGCTAAAATTAAGATACATATGTACTGAGCTATATATACAGTTGAGTTTTGACATTTTGAAATTTGCTCCCCTTCCCCATGGATCAGCTTCTGGCATTTCTGTGTGAGTTAGCAAACCGGCCCTTTGTCATGTAAAGTCAAATGGCAATGCTATCTTACTTAACATGTAAGCAGTTAATGCCGTTTCACTATTCACAGCAGCCATGCAGGCTCTCGACGGGAGGGAGTCCATAAAAGTAACACTCGCCCGGCTTATTACGGCCACTTGACAAAGCCAGATTATTGGCAATAACAGCCTAAGAGGGGTGTACTCGGAGCTACACGCAGGGCTGACGCGCGAATGGCTGGTGAAGAGCTTGTCCATCCAGACAGACGACATAATCCCTCGTCTGGCTGGTGACGGGACTTCTCAAGTCCCCAGCGAATACGATACCCTAAAACAATGCCGATTTAATGTTGGCCCGCCGTCTGTGACGGCGGGCCAACATTAAATCTGCATTGGTTCAACGTGCCGTGTTAGCTGGGGTAGGTTATGCTGTCATAATAACATGAATAAGGAGGATAGCGATATTTTCACGAACGTATTTTTGAGAAGTTTAATTTTGCAAAATAACAACTAGCTATTTGAATATTTTACATTCACAAAAGCGAATTCAGATGAAAGGTAAAGGATGGAAATAGTTGGGTGCATGAAAAATGTAAACAAGTTTAACTGCTAGAAAAAAATTAAAGGATTTTATTCCACAGTTTAATTTAAAAAAATATATATATTCATGCCATGATTTCGTATTACACCATGAGAATCCGAGTATTCCTAATTTGATTTTACAAGACCACAATACGCAATTTAATTTATTAGATCCACCTGAAGTATCGCAGAAGTGTGAGACGACTTCGAGTTCCTGTAAGTTAGAAATAGAAGCACTTATTTGGATAATACTGCGAGTTCTAAGAAATATTTCACCCATAAAACCAGCATGTTTACCGTAATGACGTGTTGCTGTTGTCGGACTTCAGTTGAAGCACGTGGCTCCTTGTGCTGTACCACACAATCCCTGGTCCACTCATGTCCCAATCAGCATTGTGATGGATCCAGAGTGGGTGATCAAGCAGTGCTAGGCCAAAAAGCAGTAGCCGCTTACTTGAAAAGCAACCAGCTACATTATTTTGACTACATATACACGCAGCATCCAGCAAACGTAAAACACTTGTATACCATTTGTACAACGTTGGACCAACGGCGAAGACGTTGGGCCGACGTTGTGTAAATGTTTTGTGTTTGCTGTGATTGCCGCTGGCACAGCACTGCCAGATGAACCGTTGCTTTCCTATTTGAGCCGACAGAATACTTGATCTCACAACTGTCCTTCTGCGATCAGCTCCGCTCAGGTATTCACGCGCCAAAGAAAAAAATGTTTCTTCCCTGTCTGCTCGCGAAGACTCATAATTGAGTGTAGCAGTCATGACCGTTCGTTCATTCTTCGATTAGACTCGGATATCTCTTTAATTTCTTTGGTTTACAGCTTTTAGATTTTTCAACACAGATGTTTGCAAGTTTACATTGATTGAGGTTCCTAAATATTTGGGCTGTAACGAGCTTTACAAACGATTTCTTCTCTGAATTATGGATATGTCCCCTATTCTTTAACTCCCGGATCTACATTATTTAATGTCGCTGAACGAATACACATTTTATTACATGTCCAGTCCATTATCAATAATGTTCATGGGTAAATGAAATGAATCGGGCTTTAGGCCACCTTTATGCACATATAGGCTAAACTGGGACAAGAGAACCTCCTGAGCATGGTGAGATGATTGAGATGACACTGTCCTCCAGACACAGGATTCGAAATTCGAGCCCTGGCGGTCTGAGGCCGAGCACGCTACCTCTCGGTCACGGAGGCTCCCCACAATACTGACTTTCACACGTGGATGGGGAAGAAACA
>OZ024914.1:18649629-18769629 GCA_964017125.1 Flabesymbios commensalis | reverse complement strand
TATCGTATGTGTCTACATAATATGTAGACACATGAGAGGTTTTGTAGAAACAAGACTTTAGCCTCGCCGATCTACCAGCAAAAATGCATGAAATTTGAATTTATCCACTCTTGTCTTTCTATATCTACAAATGGCAAAACATAATCTTAGTCTAATTGTGGTGTAATTACTTGAAACTGGGTATGCAGACGCATTTGTGGGGTCCCATTATAGTGCATAAGTGGCTCCAGCATAGGCAAGTTCAAATCCGGAGAGGCTGTATTTCCTGAGTCTAAGGTTCTTCCACAAGCCATTGTCCTTTTAAATGCAGGGGAAATTCGTGAGGAGGTAGCTCAAGTCCTTGACAGGAATACACGATGGCGGCAGAAGTGGTGTCAAAGGTACCATAATGTGACTCCCTCCACGACCAGACTCGCCCAGGACGTCCACATGACCTTAGTGCAAAGGCTAAGGACCTGATCCGAAAAGCCAAGGGGAAAAGACACCAGTCCTGCCGCCAACAATATTGTTGAAGATATATCCATGAGCACTGTCCATTGTTATTGATACAGACAGTCACGTGATGGAAGCTTACAAGAAACGAAGAATCTATGTCACGCTCACTTCAAATGACTGTGAGAGCATGATTTTCTCAGATGAATGCCCTCTATACCTATTTATGTATACTCAACAGATTTAGGCCTTTCGGAAATGCAACGTGTGCCTCAAGCCACCACTATTAATGCGCAGTGTTACATAAATAACATTCTCGAACCACTCCTCTTCCGTTCAAGGCCAAAAGGCAGTATCTTCTTACTTTACAAGTGAGCAGATAATGGCTTTTGGATTGGCAGAGCAGTACTGCTTCCAGTACTAACCGGGGAGAAAAATTAGTGACTGATTAAAAATGAAGAAGAAGATATTCAACCGACGTTCGCAATTGATCTTTGTGTAGAATGGTGCCCATTGACATCCATCCGATTCATGACTGTTGGGGGATCTTGAACAGTCAGATCGCTTCTCGTCCACCCCCACCGTCCACGAAACATCGCAACAGGATTACCAATTCTACTGATCTGTTCGTATTCTACGGGCTTTTTTCATGTTTTTAAATTCTAAGGGCGGATTTGCTTTATTTGGTCGACTCTACGGATTTTTGAAAATATACATTTTACACTTTTCCGCAAACCACATTTTTCTCTTCCATGACGCCCCCCCCCCCCCCCAGCAAAAACGAGGCCCTGGCCCAATGTTGAGCTGACGCTTGCCCACCGTCTACGACGCTGGCCCAACATCAGCCCAACGTTGTGCCAACGCCTCGTGTTTGCTGGGCCGATAGGTTTACTATTTCGCCTGCAATCTTCTCCTACAATCACTCATTATGTCGTGAGATGTAGGCTGCCTCTAACCTTGAACACAACGCACACGGTCAGATCTCTCCAACACCCTGCCCTCCCTAAATTAGGATTTAGAAGTATTACTTCATAGGACCAAGTTTAAAGGTGCCTTTTAATTATTTCACAAATGGAACACTGTGAAAATAAAAAAAATATATATATATCTTAATTTATCAAGAATTTCACAATCAGCCACTGTCTGGGTCTGTGACAAATATTGAGCTATTTAGTAATAATATTATGTGATCTTATATTTATTTATGCACAATGTTAATAATTGCATAGCTAAACATAAAAAAATACATTTATTATATCAAATTAAATTTTCCGAGTAAGCGATTCATTACTGTCGCGAGTTCAGATTTTACGTGCTATAAAAGTGTCGCGAATTTTTATGTTGCGTGCTATCGTTGAAACAAACTATCCTGATTTTTTTCCTGTCCATTGGGCAGCACTGTCTCAACTTGAGCGTTGACGGGAGTAGGACAATATCGAGAACCTAATGCATGCCATGCCTTAAAGGCTGGATAGGTGTATAATCTCATGACGTCAAAAAATAAACTCCACCGCATAATTTTGCATTTCGGAAAATCGATTCCAATGGAAGTCGACTTTTTATAAAGTTTTCTAAAATAGAATGAAGGATGACCAGAAAGGGTCTGGGGAATAGGTGGGTTTTGTAAGAACAAGCCTGCTGTACATGTTGTAAGAGCAAGCGTAAGCAGACAAAGTATCCTTCAACATTTTATTGGATATTTACCAAAGGTGCGCGGCTTTTAAATAAATCATAGTTTTTAAACGTCGGAAAACTCGACATGGGATACTCAGATAAAATAAAGTGTGATCCCAGGAAATACGAGGTTTTCAGCCTAGCTCAATGTTGGTCCAGCGTCAACGACGTTGGACTAGCATTGAACCAGCACCGGCTCAATGCCCCGTGTTTGCCTGGATCATGAATATCATGTGTGAGTATAATGAGCATGGTGAGGATTTCACCAAGGTCATGGAGATAATTTAGTTGCACTACAAATTCCAAAATGCCCGCTATCCTGTATAGATATGGCTTGTCTAATCAAATGTCCAACGTATGACTGATTACCTAGTTAACAACATATGGTGAATCGTCTTGGTTTAATCTCCAGCCACGATGAAATGTCAATAAATGCAGGAGCAATTCGTCATTCTGTATTGATTTATTTTTCGTGGATTAAGATTGTTCACTTTTATTTTTGACCTACATAATATGTTCACTACTGTTGTTTGAGTCACTAAAAAATGACACATTACACACGGTGTTTGATCAATTTAAAAATGTTACAGCTTTGGAATTAAATATGGTTACAACATCCGATAATCATCGGAAGAACTGAAGAAAGATGACAATCTTTGTGCCCAATTTTTTTGTAGGTCACATCTAATTTTGTTTGCGGATTACATTTGTGAAATAATTGAAAGGCGCTATTCTCCATAACTTTAACTTAAATCGTCGTGGTAGATTATCGTCTCCAACAAAGGTCAACTCCGAAAATAAAACAGTAGATGACGTGATAATAATGGATATGATTGTGGGACAAGAGTAGCAAGCCTATTTAACAAAATACTATTGTATTCGAGGAAAAACGAGATCATGACCAAATGTTGATGTCATATTGGACCAACGTCGTAGACGGTGAACCAATATTACATCAATATTGGGTCATTGTCTCGTGTTTGATGATATATTACTCTATATATTATTCTATGTTAAATTCGCATCGATCAAAATTCACCACAGATTAGAATGTTGGATTGTGTCGCAATGGCGCATTTAATTTCCATGGCGAAATAAATAAAAAAAATTGGGAATCAAAACATCTTCAAGCGTTGAAAATAACTATTTTTTATCAGATCAATTAGCTGTTGTTGTTGTTCGTTTTTTAAGTAATTGTATTCCTATTGTTAATAATCAAATTCAATAAGTGAAGAATATTATGTATATTCTATCAGAAGCTTTTTGAGAATTTGTTTGATGTTTGTTTAATTTGTTTAATGGTTTCTATGTTCATTGTTTCATATATTCATAATATTTTTTGCACAACTATGGTTGTTTTTGTTAAAAAAAAGTCATTTTTTGTATTAATTTATATTGTGTATCGGCGCTGGCGCTGTCTAAGGTTTTTAGAATGTATATATATCCAATACAAAACTCGTTACATATAGGTGCCACAGGCACGATCATGCTATCATAAATCGTTTTTATCTGAATGCCGTAGTGCGGACACAATGTTATTATTTTGGACTTTTTACTTTATCACTTTTACCCTTCAAGATGATGTGTTGTGATGTGTTCAAGATATCATATTATTATTTTAGTCTGAATTATCATTTAAATGGCCATACTGGCCGAAAAATGACATAAAAAAAAGATATTTTACTTACTTAGGTATATTCTATCAAAAGCTTTTTTTTTTAAAGTCCAACAACCACCATTCATTGTACCATTCAGACCGAGAGGTAGCGTGCTCGGCCTCAGACCGCCAGGACTCGAATTTCGAATCTTGTGTCTGGAGGAAAGTGTCATCTCAATCATCTCACCATCCTCAGGAGGTTCTCCTGGCCCAGTTTAGCCTATATGTGCACAAAGGTGGCCTAAAGCCCGATTCATTTCATTTCATTTGTACCATTCATTTCTCAATTTTGTAGGTTTCGTTTCTTAAGTTTTATAAATTTAGAAACACGTATAATCAAAACAAAGGAAAATTTGATAATATTTTCACTCATTTCGTCTGTTCCTTGTAGCTGAAGTGAAGTAACTATACCACAATATGACAAATATTAGGGGACATTTATAGGGCTGTGGTAATTAGATCGCATGGCCTAGTAGAGTAGATTGATTTATCTAAAGAAACATTATCATTTTATCGGATCACCACAAATGCAGAGTCAGTTTGCGTAAACCAATCAACTTTCGTGTGTGATATTATTTCACATTGTATTTTTTCTCACGGGAGAGAATACCACATATAACAGAATGTACAGCTAGCCATGTAAATCGGTATCAAAATACATTCGCTTACCATTGATTAATTTGCTTTTAAATAGTGGGACAAATAAAGTTAATAAAAATATCAATTTAAGATCCCCACGTGCGTTGATTTTAATATCTTTAATATGTCAAACAAAATACGTTTGCAATCACAAGTTATCTTTTTTCTGTCACAAAAGTAGTCAATGTTACAATTTAAGATTATTTTTGGTAAGGCAACTTGTATGGTATATAGCTATTGATTAGTATTAGTTGTTATTGACTTTTTAGTTCAGTACAATAGTCAAAAGTAAAGCAAATATAGTCTGTATACTAACTGCTATTTTTTTTCCGCCGATTTAAAACGTTGATTTATTATAATCCGGAAGCCAAGTCATAATCTAATCATATGAAAGTGTGTTCGCATACATATTTTCACACCAAAAATTTCGGGCTAAGGCATACAAATTATGACATTCGGAACGGCTATTTAATGTATTAGTATATTGGTGAAAATACGTCTTTAATGTCAGATAAATGCATTTAAAATCAAAACTTTTAATCTGATATAGTCTTATCGCTATAACATCAAATTCCGCTTGTTTTGTAACCTACAACCCCGTAAATCGACGAGCAGGCATGTTTATATGCTTATTCAATACAAGCTGCCAAAACAGTTGGTAAGATGTGTAAGAAATAGAGTTATGTAGCGTACTGTACACATTTCCCGCTGTTTCTGGGAATCTTTGACATCGGATCAGCTGATCAGATCCCCCATAGTAACAGAATCAGCGCCCCGAGATGTGGACTCTGAAACACTAGCCAGGACTGGTCCTCTGACCAAATGCCTCACGTCTGTAGCATCCTCTCTAGCATCGCAGGCTACTGGGCCGCACAAATACAAAGGGTAGTAACTGCTTTCTTGAACAGTAAGCAGCTACTTCCTTGTAGCTTTTCACGCCAGTCACCCCTTAGAGACTACTTCATAGTGTGGTTTCTATTGGTGGTATACATCTATATTTGTTTCTTATTGCACTCAATGCAGGAATATTATTGCTGAAGCAATTCTTCTACTGTATGCAATTATATTACTTAGTTATTTTCTTACTCTATACTGTCTGCAATTTAGCTTTCTAAACGCAGTGTAAACGTTTTCATTACATGCAATGTACGTATTGCTCAATCATTTGTTCTATTGCATGCTATGACATCACCTATTTATTTTCGAATTGATTTCTAGCAACACTTGTTCAACCAATTCTTGTATTTCAATGCAATTCCTTTACTATATATACTAACAATGTTAGTAGTTAATATAGCATAATTGCTCAATAAATTATTGTTTTACATGCAATGTTATTTTTGTTTTCTACAGAGTATTTTCTAACCAGTGTATATGTTTCTCATTGCATGTAATAACATAATTGATCAAACAAATTGCAGGCCCAAATATTGTATTCCCCAAATTTAAATAACAACTGAATGACGGCAGAGATTGGCCGATCTCGTCATGCTACAGGCTGCATGAGCTACTTTTCGATTGGTCGAGGGGATATTAGTGGACTTAGTGCGCAATTTCTATGGTATATGCAGTGAATTACTCTTTAGAGCAGCTACACCACCTGTGACAAAAAAGTATATTTATATAAGATACAGTCTGCATTTAAATGTGTTGGTAAGCTGTGCGATATAATGTATCAGCCAAAATAAATTATTCATGAATTATTTCCATTGTGATAATTAGGATCAGCAGTGCAAATCAACAAAACTTTTTTGACTTTACTGATTAATAGGGATTATAATGCAGGTTCAGTAATCGACAATAGTGTGTGATTTTGCGTTTACAATGCAAGAATACTTGACCACAGGGCAACTATTACTCAGATACCGATAAAATTAGTAAATTAATATATTTAAACTGAAAAATATTTTTTCTATACTCAATCGATGAGTGTGGCGGGTATAGTACATCCGTACAAATCCAAAAGACAACAGGTTACTTGAAGCTTAAGCAGTTACTGCCTTTTGGTTTCACGGAGCCGAGTGTAGGCGGTGATAATGTGTTTTGATCTCACTCGATAGAGAAGGTCAGCAGCCCAGCAAACACGGGACATTGAGCCAATGTTGTTTTAATGTTGGCCCACTGTCTTCGACAGCGGCCCAACATTAAAACAACATTGGTCCAATTTCCCGTGTTTGCTGGGAGAAACATGAATCCTGGCAATAACAGAAGGCATCAAGGGGACTGGATAAAGACAGTGTCTGTGAAAAAGTGTTTATACACGCCGTCCACAGGCTTATATACAGGAGACTCATGTACCATCACCGTACCTCCCAAGTCTGACAACAACCACCCATCACCGCCCAGGAGACGTTGTATTATCCCTTAATCTTTAAGCCCTCACGATGCATTAAAGCATAATTTCACATCCCTGGAAACAGAGGGTTTTTTTCCTAAAACAAAGGGTTTTAGAAAGAAAATTTTCATGAACTGGTTTACCAATTCATGGCACTTTCTTTTATTTTTAAACCACATCAAATCATCTTCATCCACTACAAGTCGAGAATTGCGACAGCAATTCGCGGCTTGTAGTGGATGACGATGACAATGGTACATTGAGGCTTGAAAGGGTTTAAGTGCTGAAATATGTTATGTAGACCAAGATAACAAATGGGTTTTTTTCGATTTGAAATCATCATAAATGTCTTAGTTAGCTCTTTCTTCTTTATTTGAATACCTATGTTGTGAGTCTACGACCATTATACATATTTTACTTTTCAGCGCGGGGATCGACTTCAGACTTCAGAATCTGTCGTCTGCAGGCATCACTCAGATTCTGACATGTAAAGTAGATCTTCGCGCTAAAAGGTGTAACGTTGAGCCAACGTCAGGGAGGTTGATTTAAAGCCATACCAGTGGTGATGCTACCATCAATGATGCAGGTACGTACATTTATGTATTCAAAATGTGTTACAAAAAAGGCGGGTATAGTTTTAATTTATTTATTGATTAATTTTTGCATGTTTTAGGTTTATTATTTATTTAGGGCCTATTTTAAAACATTATAATGACAGATGTCATCTTTGTCATACAGTGTTTTGTTTGAAAATTAACGCGAAAAATACAAAAATATTCTAAATTAATGAACTGCAAAGTTTATTGACATCAAGCCCTTAAAATAGAAATTGTATCTTGAGCTTGTTTATCATGATGTTGAATTACATATAATCTACTGTACATACGTAATTGAAATGCATACATTAAAAATGCTTAATTGAAAAAAATCAGATATAAATATACACATCAAATGTAGCGTTCATCGTCCATTTCGAACACATTATTTTTACAACGCATAAGTTTTTTCACGTGTTCACTGTTATGTTTATAATCTTAAAACTATTACATTTTAATTGATGACACGTACTAAAATATTGCCTCAATTTGAGGTTTACGATGTGAGAGTCACCAGCAGTAAAGGGGCGTGAGGCGGATGGAATCAATGTGACACCCGACTATCTGTCACTTCTTAACTATCTGCTCCTGGATTTATGGCTCGGTGCTAGCAGTGCAACTCTATCACTTCTCGGAGGGAGCGGTAGATGACCACAAGTTGTGGGCAATGACCTCAACTTGTAGTCATCTACCGCACCCTTTGAGACAGTCGAGGTTCATTACATGAACTAGATAAGCACTACAATGATAAATGTCATGCTCATTTACTATCTATTAATTAATATCTGTCAGCTTAAGTACACAAATTGTACCAATTGGTCAATGCATGGCACATCTTACAAAAAATATTTTTTATCAAGTCACATATAATTGTTTTCAAATACACAAATATGGCTGTCGTCTGTTCAGCTAAAGCTTTTGTAAAGATGTCAAGTTAACTCACGTGAATATAACTAAATTATTTCAAATCTAGAATATAAGAATGCATAGTTTTTAGACTCGATAAATTTTCAATCAGCAATTTAAATAATTAACGGTAAATTTAAAGAGGTGTTAAATTAGGAACACGGGTAAATATATATATATATAATGAGTTAAAATTACTTCGAAATTTACAGTCGTAGTGATCCTCGTTAAAATTATCATCTAGAAATTTCCATAATAAATTATTATTCTTTTTACTACTGTGGTAAAGGAAATCACAACATCTTCGCTGCAGTTGCGGCGATAAAAATAATTTTAATCTCACTTTTATTCCGCAAAATATGTGCACCAAAGTTGATTCTCAGCATGGATGCATCAAACTCAATGGGAGTGATGTTTACCATTGCACAAAAATATCCCAGAACCGATCATTGTGGTCAGTCATTGAGCTTTAAGTTTTCATTTTACTCGTCCGTGGAGAGAAAGGGTAAATCTGGCTAATAGTTGCGTGGTATCCCCGCGAGACGGGGGAGAATCAATTCTCGGCTCCGGTCTATCAAGATCTCATGTCGGAGCCATTGTCATTTGCCATCGAGAGACGTTGGCTAAACGGGGTTTCCCTGCTGGGCCGGCGTCTTGGACGCCGGCCCAGCAGTGAAACCCCGTTTGGTCACACCAAAGTGTCCTCTGAACTTTACAAGTGCTGCTTGTTTACGCCGCTATTTGCCTGGTGACTTTACATCGCCCAGGGCAAAATATTAGAAAAACAACCTGCCGCCCTCTCAGTGCTGCAGACTCATTACTGAGAGCTGGCTGACTTAAAGACTGAGCTGTAGGATTAGTGATAACAAGGAAACTTGAATAATTATTCTCAATTAGAGCAAGAAAATTTCACGTGATTTGGAGTGAAGCGACAGCGTTTTCAGGTGAATCAAAGTAAACTTTAAATAAAAACTGTTAAATACGTACAGCTTGTCATAATCGTATGTCGCCAAACCTACTTTTATAAATTTTTAAACTTTAGAAATACAAAATTGCATTCATCATTTCTATTAAATATGTATTTTCATATTAACACGATTGCGATGGTTGAAAACATGGGGAATGAAAAATAACGTAATGAATGTAAGGGTGTACGCTATGATCTTTGCCAGAATGTTGTCTTTCTAGCAACATGTATCATGATCATAAATATATATTCTAAACAATATAGTCTTGCTTTGTAATATTGTTCAGTACTCTGCCATGAACAACCAGGCTCCGGCGCAGCACCCCAGCGAGCACAAAACATTTGTATAACATGTATACAATGTTGTTCCAGCGTCGAAAATGGTGGGCCGACGTTGTATATATGTTATACAAATGTATTGTGTTTGCTGGGCCGGGAATGTACTGACTGATTGTTTTCAAATAACCTACATTGTAGTGCTAAATAGATCTAAATCGTCTTTTCTGATTGTATATTTTATCACGTCATGTTATTGGATAAACACAGACACTTCGACTGACATTACTAATAAACCAGTCAGCACATACACATACTGCGTTAATGTTCGCGATCCACAGGTTATGTGCATCTGCATTTATTATTATCACCAATCTTCAGTTTGAATTGCTAGCATCATGTATCTATGAAAACAACTTCTAAGAAAACTATTTGACATATTACCAGTGATTACCATCTCGAACTTTTTATCTAACAATTATTTTCTGATATGCTGAATATAATGTATTAATCCTACAATACACGACACGTATGTGCAGGAAGCACCTCAAGGAGAATACACAGGATAAGATTAATACTGTAGTTCTGGTAATATTCGCGGGGTTTTAATTTTCGCGAATTTCGCGAGGAGAACAAATTCTCGAATTCAAGAATCTCGCGAAAATTATTATTATAATAGCGCTACTAAACAAAAATGAAAATTCCCGAATTCTAAACTTCGTGAAAAGTTTCAAAATCAGAAATTCGCGTAAATTTAAAAACGCGAATATTACCAGATCTGCAGTATATCCTAATGACCTAAATAATAGTCTGTGACCATGCGCTCCGAAGAAAATGCTCAGAGTAAAGAATGACGTCACAACCCTGTAACATCCTTAATCCTGACCTTGCGCGCTACCTCTGCATGCAACCGAGGAGGTTAAAAATAGTCTTTTACCTCCTTGATACAACCAAAGAGGTTGCTGCAACCATAGAGATACGCCTATCTCCATGCTGCAACTGAGATACCTGTGCGATGACAAACTTGTTGCCGACGTTGTTTTCTTGGAGAATGCCAGTCCGGGTCCGAGGCATTGTGGTGAGAATATCTGTGCAGGGAATCAGCGTGACCAAGACGGGATTGACAAATTTAATTACCCGGGATCAGGTTGATCCTGACCCCGCTCCTTGTTTACGTGTCTCCGTGGACCTCAGCAAATGACGGACGCTCAACCTATGGTGTGGTAATGTTGGACCGCCGTCTACGACGCCGGCCCAACAATACCACACCACAGGATGTACAGCTCGTGACGCACGCGACCCGTGCAGAATACAGAGTGGCCCATGACGACCCTTTATCAACACTGTCCTCTCTCGTCAACGAGGACATGTTTGCCTATAAAACCCAATGTTGCTGCAACATTGGCAAATGCTGGTTAAGGCTGGCCCAACGTTGACACAGTTTCATCTGCTGGTTAGCAGAAAGACTGGACAAACCTTGCACGTTCAGAGATGGCAAGGAAGCTTCTCAATTAGGGTTGACCACTTGTGTTCAATTACCACAATGGCAAAGGTTCCTTATTAAATGTGATCAATGCACCCCTTACAAGCAAACGTTGGGTAAACATTACTTAGAATAATGTATTAGAATAATGTATGCTTAGCATTGTACATTGTGCCAAGTATAAATTTAAACATATTAGTTGCGTTCTATTAGACCCGCAATCTCCAATGAACAAAAAAGAGAATTACTTATATGATCTTGGTCCGGCTTTTGTCTGTGTGTGTTGGTTGTATAAACCTCCTTGGTTGTATTGTGAAAGGGCTTTTGACAATACATAAAAGGAGTTAAAGTTGCGTGTTTGCTAAAACCATGGTGCATGAACATGTTACAGTATGTATATTTTGCATTGTGTATCCCAGTGGAGCTTTGTTCATGCATACAATGTATGTTTATTGTTTAAAATGTGTACACAAAATTAACATAACTATAATATGACGTTTGCACACGGTAATGTAATGTATGGTAATGTAAATAATAAACATAGCAAGGTGAATTTATGTTACTTAACGTATTTTTCTGCTTCAAAATACCAACTACAAAGACTTTGCATATAATATATGTGTAAAATAATGTAGGTTATATTTTTCAAGGTAGAAACAGTATTATTTTTTATTATGCTAATTGATTTTTATGCTACAATATTTATTAGTGACGATTTACAAAATAATGTATAATAAATAGTCATCTATACAGTATTGTGATCATATATGCTACATTTTACCAACAAAAAACACACAAAACTACAGCGATAAACAATCAGAGGTTACAAACAATATCATATTAAGGTGATAGAAAATAGTGTGAGTATATTAGTTAGCATTTTCATGGACCAAAATAATATATTAAACCCTTATGCTGCCGATTTTTTTCAGACTATTTTCATTCATCTGAAGCTGGAATTGCTCACGCAATTTCCAGCTCCAAATGACGAAAAATTATTATATTTATGAAAACATATACATCTTTAAAATGTAATTATTAGAAAAACTAAGCATCTATCACAAAACATTTTAGTAATTCGAGTTGATTTTATTGGTCTGAAATTTGTTTGAAAACGGATGTATACGGTCCCTGCAGCATGAGGGTTGACTGAGAAGATTGAAAGATGTTTAAAATATACCTATATGCTATAAAAGTTTAAAAGAACAAATTTCAAGCTATCTTTGTTTATTTTATGTGCTGTCATGTTTACACTAACTTAGCTCGGTCGGTTCTATGTGTTGTTCTTTATTTTGATTCATATTTTAAACCAAAAATGTAGCTCTTCCAATTTCAAACTGTGGCGGAAGCAGTCTGTGGACACCAAAAAGAAATGTGGGAATGATTGTTACTCTCTGTGTAGCTATAATGCAGATTGTCAATGATGAATAATCGCCTTGATCAGATGCTGAAAGGGAACCCACAGTCGCTAGAGATGCACATGCACCAATGTGGAAAAGTAGATCAACTTTCTTCCAGAATTTTAATTTGCAGCCAGCGGTATTGAAATCCCTGAGCTGTCAATGCACGCGCAATTATCTCTCACTGCAAAAACAAATTACTCTTGTGTACTGTTTTATTGTACTTGTCGATTATAATTGCTAACCGTCTATAAATAAAACAGTATATATAAAAAATGGCGATGGTATATTTCAATGTTACATATAAACTATTTTTCAAGTACAACTAAAATATAACAGAAAGGGCATTTGCGTAGTTAATTAGGTGATAGCTGGGCTGTAGCCAACTCTAATTTTGCCACACAGCATAACGTGACAGATTAAAGATCCAGTGGTGCTATCTTCACTGGGAGAGCTTCTGCCTTGTCTTCCAGGCATGAAACGCTGGTCACACATTTACTCAACGCTGGATCAGCGTCGTGGACGTTGGACCGGCGTTTAGGCAAGTTTGCCAGACATCGGGATTACTGTTTCGGCATGCCGCCCACTGTGCCCCCCCCCCCCCCCAAGGTCATCAAGTCAACACGGGCCGAGACCATCAAGTTTTCATGGACCGCAATTTGGCTCGACCCTTCCCAAACTGCGAATCCGACGAAGATGAAAGAACAATTCCATGGCACCAACCGATCAGTAATGGTGATGATCTGTGCAATATCTGCAGCAAATCATTGATTATGATAGATAGATATTTTTGCCGAAAGAATTTCTGTGTATACTTATGCGTCATTTAAACTGTTACTCTGTGTACATGTGTGTGTTAATTTAAACTATTATTCGACGCGACTTATAGTGCTAATCATAAAAAACATGTTGCCTTTCATTACTTTTCCACTGACAAAATTATGTAGTAATCATAATTGTTTTACCCAACGAATGTCCAATTGGTGAATTCTGGATTCCCTTTGACATTTGCATCTCTAATGCGGCATGTGTGTCAGTGATATAATGTTATACAACAATTATCTGTAACCATGGTAACAGCTGGGAAACCTAATTTTTTACTTTGTAATTTATGGCTGTCACACAGCTCGTTTCGCAGGATCGCAAGACATTGTTGGTCGGAAAACACTACAATGATGCCTTGTATAAGTTGTGGCAAAACATCACTCTGTCCGTTTTGAGTACCTCTACAAGCCGAGAAGCAGTAACTGCTTACTTGCTTTTTGTTGCCTTTTGAGTTTGTTCGGCAGAGCAGAGATGGTACATCACAGCAAGCACGACATCTAGCCAATGTTTGACCAATGTTGGTCAAACATTGGCTAGATGTGTCGTGTTTGATGGGATGTTTAGTCACGTCTTATAGATGTTAATCTAGAAAGAGACTCATGTTAACCAAAATCCCAGACGTATCATACTGCGAACATATCTACGATAGAATAATACACAGGAACAGTCATTTAATGATATAATCAAGGCTATTGTTTGTATATAATCATACCTACAATGTGCAATATTCAGTATCGTATGACAAAGGTAGACTGATTGAGGCTGCGAATCGTTAAATTGTATTAATCACAAAATAATTTGTAAAATTGTTGATGACATATAAATGTAATTTTTACTAGTTTTTTTTCATAACAATACGAAATTATCGGTTGTCGTATTTAGACAAACTTGGCTGCTATGTGTTACATTTCATAGGCGCAAATATATTGAAATATGAATGCAATCTCGGAACTCAGTACCGTGATTTTTTCAAAGCCTTTAAAAATATAACGGCGAAGCAAGCAAAAGAAGTCGATTCAAATCCGGGCTAATATTAGGCCATCGACTCTGTTCCATTACTATGATGATGAAAACAACATTGGATCAAAATATCCTGTTAAACTGCCTTCTTTGTCCAGACGGGTGTACTGTCGTGCAAAGGCAAACAGCAGTAACTGCTTAAACAGTTACTGCTGCTTGCCTTTGCCAACACCAGTGTCGTCGTCTGCATCTTTTCTGCATAGCCAAAGCCATGAGGGGTAAATACAAGCCGGTATAACCCATCGTTGGTTTAGTGTTGGCTCATCGTCTGCGACGCTGGCCCAACGATGATCCAACATTGGGTCCCCGTGTCTTCTTTGCTGGTTGAGTGGCCAGAAAAGGACAAGAAAAGAAAAAAATGTCATCACCCGAGGCGTGCAGTGCAGTGGGGCATTTCGTCTGCGTTGATTCAATGTCGGCCCAACGTCATTACAAATAGAACCGACGCTGAGCCAATGTGTGGTATGTCAAAGGTAGATGGATGTGGCGGAGAATAACGGGGGTTATCTGGAGATGGAGGTCATCACCCCGGCTGGCTGGAGACAATTGCACATTGACAGAAGGTCTTTGTTCAGTGTGTGTCACGTGATCAGCATGGCCTTCCGGGGGAGAAACAAGAAAATTATTCGTCCCATGGAGATACGGAAAATGGTGGTGTCAGTATGGGTCCTTGTGGCTGTGCTTGGAGGTGTTGCTCTTTCGATAGGAAATCTTTTCTGGGGCAAGCCGTGCGATGGATGTGTAGGCGTCATTTTTGCCCATCTTACCACTTTTAAAAAGTGGTAAGATGAATAAAATGACGCCTACTAGGCATACCATACTTAAAAGGTGGTGGGATAAAAAGATAATAAAGTAAAAATAAGGCATTTCTGTAACACGTGGCATATTTTGAATATAATAATTCACCAAGTAATGATAAAATTCATCGACTTTCTTGGCTTTCATTTGAACTATTATACTATAATAGTATTCTTTAAAATCACACTATTTCCCGTAACTTTGCAGAAGTTCAGATTTCAGAAAGTGACGGAAAATGATACAAGTCAGCTTAAAAACACCCATAAAAACAGACCTAATTTTCCTACAATTGATTATTGTAGAAGGAAAATTCCCATAAAACTCTTTTGCCAATACATGGCAATTTACTTCAATTTTTCACACACTTCTAGTCATCTTCATCCACTACAAGAATTGCGACAGCAATTCGCGTCTTGTAGTGGATGAAGATGACAATGGTAAATTCAGGCTTGAATGGGTTAACCCATAGGACGTTAAATTTGTTGTGTATAAACCATGGAGAACAAGTTGTTTTTATATTTGAAATCATCTTAAATGTCTCAGTTAGCAAATACATTTAAAATGTATTCAGTTGAGTACCTATGTTATGGGTCTACGGCCGTTGTAAATCTCTTACTCTCCTTCAGTTCGGAGTTCAGAACTCGACATCTACAGACGTCAGATTCTGACGTATAAAGGTGGTCCCCGCGCTGAAAGGGGTAGATGTGTTTGAAGTGGTATCAGTACTAAGCCGTAATGTACGGAATTATGATAATGGGAACACTGTAATGTTATACAATGGGGGATTAAAGCAATTGCATATTTTATCCTAAGCGTAGTATTTGTTGGCTCGACCTCTTAATCAACATGTCACTATATATATTGATAATAGTTGCGTTAAATCACAATACAAATTGACGCTGATAAAATAATATACCACTCGCGGTTGGCAGGCCAAACAAAAACATATCGGCACATTTTATGCTGGTGTTGCTTCTGAATTTCGTTAACGTTTTTCGATCATTTAAAAACATTTAAAAGATTGAAATTCGAAGTCATTTCACTTCCATGCTATTGAAAATAAAATCAAATCAATCTGGTTTTAGGCCTTTTGTGGGCACATATAGGCTAAACTGTGTCAGGAGACCCTCCTGAGGATGGTGAGATGAATGAGATGACACTGCCTCCCAGACACAGTATTCAAGATTCGAGCCATGGCGGTACCAATTACATGGGATTTGACCACAATCTGGAATAATTCTAAAATCAACATGTCAAGATCGCTACCAGGAGCTTATAGGCTTGTCTGCCATCTTGTTATACAACATACAGGTGTCCTTAGTGATGATATAATCTACCAGTCGAAACGACTTGGTGAGCTAACGTCTGTGACTTTGGCCCAGCAATAATCCAGTATTGGTCTGCCGAGCTGCTCGGCACAGCGGAATGATCAGCGAGTGATCCGGGATCAGTATTTGACAGACACTATACATTGTGTGTTAATACTTGACTTCGATAGACACTTCCAAATCAGGGGATCAATTGAATTTATGTATATATCAACCCTTGAAGCGCTAAAATTTAAATTTTCACTGAAGTTGTGGCTCGCTACCGCGACCCACAACTTCTAGTCGCTGAAAGTTACTCGTGTTTGTTTCATCTGAGGGCAAACATTTGTAAATCTTAATTATTAAACACTCAATTAATTCTCAATTACTGTAATTTAACCTGTTCACAAAACAGATTGAAAACGATAATAGTCGTCCTTAGAGGTGTGAGGGTTAAGAATTTAGTGTAGGGAGCCATGGTACCGTATAGTTGTTACTAGTTTAATTCCTATGTCTGGGGCACGTGTACATGGAACGAAGTTGTTACTCTAACATGTTGAAATTAGATTTATGTCTAATTTACATTTTTGGGGAGCTACCGTATCTGAGGGGTTGCCAGTTTAATTCCTATATCGGAAAAATATAGACCCGCAGTCATGGACCCGGACACATGGTCCCGCACACATGGATCCGCACATATGTACCCGGATACAAGGATCCGCATACATGGACCGCACACATACATGAAACTGGCTACTTCGTCAACTTATAATCTCCTGCTAAACGACCTTAATGAATTGAAGTATATTTTCAATAATTTTAAACATGCTGTAAACATATTACTATGGAACCTATAGGAGTTAAGTTCTATGTTATGTCTGGAGGATGGATACAGAGATCCAACCTTTACAGCTGTTAAACGCCAATAATTGAAGCTTTTTGTGATTTTTTTAGAGAGTTCATGGAGTAAACGGTTCCAGAAGAGACATACGCGTATTAGATGCACCTTGGCATTGTTGTGACACCCTTGTCACCAGCTCACATTAGTTGTGTTGCCAATATAACGCATCAGTCCCTGATATAAATGTGCCATCTCCAGCACTAGGGACAAAGGTCATCCAATCTCGGTGCGGGCACAGGGCGGACAGTGGAAAATTTATTTGCCGCCGACCTATCTGTTGCTTAATTGGGATTCTTTTTGGATTACGTTGAAACGGTTTTCCATCTCTCGTCGAAGGGACAAAAATGTAATTTCATAATGAAAACATGTAAATCAATTTCAGTGTTATTGCTTTTTGCGAGTGAAAACGCACGTAGCCGTATCTTTGAAATATAGGGGCCCAACTACGTGAATTGAGACTTATTCTTATGTTGCTATGAGATGATACTAAAATCATGCTCGCGATATAGGGCCCAATCTGAGGTTCAAAGTAAAATTACAGTAACAGTACGCAGCTACTGCCTTTTGACTTTGTAGAGCATTAATGACAACTAAGATACCCCAATAATACCTACATTGCTCAGATATCAGTTCACATCACTACCCTTAAGTAATATACTGAGCAATTAGTGATCTACACATACCGACTCCATCACCATAATAATGATTTATACTGTGTTTTGATCCTTCGACGCCAATCACTACTACCCTTTATTAACATTTAATTTCCTAGAGCACTGATGGCGACTAGATTAGTCTTCAAAGTAATTTATCAGCATTTTGTGTCACAAAATTGTAACGCTGACGGTGTAGCCTTAACATACGGTTTAAATTAAAATTTAAATTTAGTTTTAAGGGTTGACTTCTGCAGGTACATGGCGCCTTAGATCGGTAAGATTTAAAACCACGTTGCCTCTGATTAAACTATATTTTTATTGAAATAATTTCACTTGTTAGAAAGTGTGTATATTTTGCATGAGGTAAACGCATGAAATTATATGAGTGATAAAAACTGGGGGGGGGGGGGGGGTTTCTCTTCAAAATAGCTAGAAAAACAGAAACAAAATGGGTACAAATATTTCTTTATATCGTTTTAAACGAATATTTCGGAAATCGTAAATATTGTACCATATATAGAAACAAAGATATCTACATGTAGAAGTAGCCGTACTGACTGGCCAAACAATCAGTGAAAACAGCACCAGAGTGTTTATCACTTTGTCGGGTCTGCATTTCATCAAATAAAGGCAATTATACTGCGGTGTCCCTCTGTTTTGTTCGTGGATAGATATCATGCACACACTCATCAGTTTGATTCCGTACTTTATCTTGGAGATTTGAAACCAACAAACTTCGCATCATCACAGAGACATAAGTGTGACTAGTTTTCATGTGACTTTCTTGACTCTTAGCCTTGGGATGATACATTTCTTCTTCGACTATCACCATTAATGAGGTTTTTGCCAAAACAAATTATTTAATAATACAAATGACCAGTACGAACGGCTACTAATGATTGTAGTACCAGTTCTGGTGATTTTGTTCTAGTACGTTTTTCACGAGTACAGGCCATTCTGAAGTTCACTAGTACGGGTCATTCTGAGTTAGGTATAGCTCAGTGTGTAACAAAGAGGAACAATTTTCGCAGAAAACATAAACTGCCTAAATAGATTGTATTGTGCAAATAACCAATAAACAGGATTGATTAACTACACTGGAAAAAATACAGATATGCCTATAGCAAAAAAATATTTGAACCTCCAAAATAATATTTTATAAATACAAGTCCTGATCCAATCAATTCATTGCAATTTTCAGGATAATATGTGACACAAAGAGTTAACTGAGGTATATGTACATCGTATTCATTAGTCATGCAAACCTCAAACTTTATGCGTGATTTATCAATTTTGCTATTTTTGGTATTAGCAAGTTACTGTTGCAAGATAATATTGTGTTTACAATTAAAAATATGCTTTCACTAAACAGGGGCTTTGCTGTATAATATTAACAGAGAAGTGAAGAAAATAAAATTCCCATCGTGTTTGCAATGTAAATAAATTCAACAATCTTATTACGCTTAACAATATTACCACGCGCACCTTCATAAAACATGAACTTTGATCATGCTGATGAAACACTGCTAGTACCAGTCATAATATCAAACAGAACGAAAAAACAATTACTTCTGTGCTACAAGCCAGATGGGCCCATTTAACAGCTTGGGAGACAAAGATCACAAATGCCAATCAAACACCTCATCTGGCTGCGTGCACATGGAAAACGGCGACAGTTGTTGAATCAGGAGACAATAACCCAGCGAAAACGTTTATATAATGCTGGGTTAATGTTGGCCCACCGTCTGCAACGCTGGCCCAACATTAAAACAGCATTGTATAAAGGTCTTGTGCTTGCTGAGAATTGTCATACGTAAAGACAAAAAGGCAGTAGCTGCCCACTTTAGGAGTATGCAGTTACTGCCTTTGGATTTTAGACGAAAAATATGGTGTCAGTAGTGGGATCTGAAGAAAGATTGCTCAGCTTTCTGAATTTACACGACAGTGTAGATTAGGGCGGCACTGACTAGTTTAACCCTTGTGCCCACATCGGCATAGAAAATAGAAAGAAAGAAAAAATGATGGAATCCGTAAAATTTAAAGACTGGTCCCGTGCAGAGTTAATACCCACTCACTCACGTACTTAACTCACTCATCACTGCAAGTTTTTGGTTCACATTTCTCTGATTTGAGGAAAAAACATGCCATCTGAAATCGCCATATGTTGTCATCATGTTTGACTATTAGCCGAAGCTACAACGAAATCTCACTCTGGTTCGAATCCACCGCCTGGAGGATTGTGCCATACGGAATGGGTTCTTCAGGATGTTTTTTTGACCAATTAGCAGGAGATAAACAGTGAACCATGTGTGCTATTCACTCAATGCGTGATTTGTAAATGGTGGATCGACCCTGATCAGGGCTGGCGGGTCAGCGCAATCGCATGGCCTTATCATTCCTTATGACTCATTTCCACCTTAATACACGACTTCCGGCAATTCCTGCGCGGATACCAGCGACGCACAGGCAGCTAACAATCCCTCCGTTCTGAAACGTTAGTCCGGGGCCGTCTCAACGCTGGATGAGCGTCGCAGACGTTCTCCCAGCGTTGAGACGGCCCGGTGTTTCTGAACCGGTGCTGTTGGATTGTGATCCGGTTTGGAGTGACGGTTAATGGGGATTGGGGTGTGATCGTGTTAGGGACAGCAGGCCCCCACAGATCTCGGCTGTTTACTGCCTGTGTCCATCCAGCCTACACTCTGTCAATTCTCAATTCTTCTCCCGCTGCGCAGCCCACACGTGTCGCTTTCTGGACGAACCTAATCATTTGAGGGGAAAGGGGTGGATTTAATGGTATATTTTACACATTTAGTCGTGATAATATTGACACAAATTGTTGTTTTGGTCACACCATGAACATAAACATACATTTTTGCGAAAATTGGAAAAGGAGCGAGACCATTAATTTGTATTAATTTGATGCACTTGAACAGCAACATAAAATCAACCTATACTGACATACGTTACGTGAACACAATACATCTTACCACTGACCGACCATTTTGTATGACGAAGGTGCCACTTAAAACTAAGATTTTTTTGGCTGAACTCGTTATCATTAATCACATGATCTATATCCATACACAATCAGCCAACAAATCAAATATAAAACTAACCACAACTAACCACAAGTTGTCATTTAAGGCTTTATACAGAGCTTAGTAGCTATGGTTCTCTTTGATTTTGGCTGAGTTTAGCCTATATGTTCTCAAAGGTGACCTAAGACCTCATTTATTTCATTTCATTCTCCTCTGATTTGTTGTTCATTGTACAGTTTTGAAATCACTTGAACATGGTGAAGACATGCATGCCTCTTTGCCAATCATCATCGTTTGAGTTATGACATTGCATCCGATCTGACAGCTGTGTAGGTCAAGTATTGTGGATGTCAAATTGTGGCCAACCAATTAGTACGAGCACACAAAGCTGTGCTGAGTATGAGATTTAACAATAATAGTGAACATCACATAAATGCATGTCAAGATGATGTGTTGCCATGAAAACATGGCTGATATGGGTCAGTATGGCCAAGGTAAACTAGCTTGCGCCACAGAAACACAACACATACAAAAAGTGTTGTTTTATTATTGGACCAGCGTCGTAAACGCTGTACCAGTATTACAATAACGATAGTCAGATTCACATTGAATCCATTGACAGGGTGAATGAATTTAGCGGATTCCTGTCAATTCTGAAACAAGTCTCATAAAAATTGGTACACACTATTAACGGCGATTTTTGGTTTATTTACTACATGTTAAATAAATAACTTTTAAACTATGCAATATTTTTCAATTAAATAATCGCCACATCACTAGAACATAGTGTTTTTAAAATTTCATGACAATTGACTGAGAAATCAGCGAAAAGCATTCACCATTTTCAGCCACTTGAAGTTGTGTCTCGCTACCGCGATCCACACCTTCAAGTGGCTGAAAATGCCTAATGTGAAACCTACTATAGTTCAAAACCTTTTTTTTTCTGAGCATACATTAGTGATCAAACGTGGCAAAACATTGAGTCAACGTCAATGCTGCATATAGGCCCCTACTGAACGTAGTAATACTATCATACCGGACAGTGGTCAAAAACACCGAATATGACTTTATAAACGACTTTGTCCTGTTGATTGCAAGTGGGAAAGTAGAAGTGTGATCTTTCAAATTTAAAAAGAGTATACCACAACAAATTTTGTGCGAGATCTATATTTACCTCCAACAACATTGATTTGGAGGTTACCTTTTTTTTAATTAAAAACTACTTATTATACTAAATTATATTCAGCGACCACAACTGATATCTCGCAAATATAAAAATCATTTCAAAATAATTATTTTAAAGTTCGTCAATGTTGATTTCAATGGGTGGCTCTAGCGCAGCAGGCAGATTGGCGCTAACTACAGTTACATATTACTATGGTTCAACATGTTAAATAAACAGTATTGTATCCAAGGTATATCTAGGCCATATTAATAAAAAATCACGCAGTCATCAGACAGCATCGGCCCAACATTACAACAACACTTTGCAGCAGAAGCCAGACGTTGAACAACCTATGCTGCCTGCCGAATGTGCGCAATATTGTATGCTGGAATAACAAAATTGTATGATGTTCCACGGAACTAGTATACAATCTTCATCTCACAATCAATTCCCAGCAAACACAAAACATTTGTATAACATTTATACAATGTTGGACTAACGTCGAAGACGTTGGGCCGACGTTGTATAAATGCTATACAAATGTTTTCTGTTTGCTGTGAAGCTGTCCATAACTTGTTGTATCATCATTATTTGGTTATAATACTTTTTTCAAACAATATGACATTGACGCTGACACTTTATCGCAAAGCAGGTTCAATTTTCGAGCCAATTCAGCAAACACAAGATGTACCGATGAGGAGCATGACGAGGGTGACCCCATAGGTAATAATTAAAAAAGTTTGAAATTTAATAAGAAATATATTTATATATCAAATTTTATTGGGAATCCTACATTAAAAATTTCAAAGCAAGCACGCGGAAATTCAGCCTATATGTTGTTTTAACATGTTTTAATGTCAAGTCAGCGTAGCTCACGATGGCTCAAAAGCAAAACACCATACTACTCAATATCTCAAATCTTCTCAGCATCGCCTGCAAACACAACACATTTGTATAACATTTATTTCGACGTTGGACCAACATTGTATAAATGTTATATATAAATGTTATATAAATGTATTGTGTTTGCTGGGCTAGCACCTTGCCAGACACCCGATATGAACAGCTGATGAGTGGGTCTCAAGCCGTTACGCCAAAGTGACACAAAATGCACCTAATTATGTCGAAGTCTTCACCACAGTCAACCAGCGACCTTCCTCTTGTCCACACTGTCATGTAAAGGCAAGCAGCAGTAACAACTTACTTGAAAAGCAATGAGTTACAACTGTCTGCCTTTCTTATTGCCCACACGGAACCAGCGAGTGATAATCATCGATCATAACTGACAATGCGTAAAGAGAGTTGAAATGGAGAAGTTATGTCGTGGTACATTTCCACGGCTCACAGACAAGGTGGGGTATTACAAAAGGAGATGTGATAATAGAGAATCAGTCATACAGCTTACAATTCTGCTCTGCAAAGCCAAAAATCAGTATCTGCTCACTCGCAAAGTAAGCAGATACTGCCTTCTGGCTTTGCACGGAGGTTAGTCACATCGTCTTAGCTATCAGCTAATGTGAATTTTTGTTAATAAAACAATACACCTACATATCTGAGTCGTTCCAAGTTGGGCTACTTAATATTCCTTTAATTACAGAGACATCAAATTAGAAAACACAAGAAATTAACCCGATGTTGGTTTAACGTCGTACACGGTGGACCAACACTAAAACATCCCATTGCTTAAACATCTTGTTTGCTGCATGCGAACGGCTAAATTCATAGCTTTTTTGCTAAAAACAAGTTGTGGTCCAGATGATATTAGAAATAAGCAGGAAGTAATATGTAATCAAATCAATTGAAAACAGCTGAGATAAATATTTTTTAGTCGTGTGAATTATTTCGTGTGAATTTCTTCCATTTCTTATAATGTATTTTACCATAACCAGTTTATGGTTTTCAACTCAATAGAAATAATTTTATTAACTAGAGTTCACATACGATTAAAAACAATTGTAATCAGATAAAATCATTTTTTTTATTTTTTTTATTTTTTAAAAACATGAGGCCCAAGTATAGTGCTATACCTCTGATCACGCCCACTCCGTTATTTCGTTATAATGTATAACGTGACTAAACGACCGTCTGTGGTTGGGTAAGGTACTGTGGTTATATTATGAACATGAAAAACCACAGAAAATTATGAAATAAATTAAATTATTATCAGATTAAGTGTTTTGCTGCATCTGCTACACGATAACAGTTTACATACATAAATATGTCGAAAATCATAACACTCAGCTTATACCCTGTATTAGGTGTATGTATTACTTGAAACCATTTGACTTTGTATCATTTGATTTGCTGTGTACCACCTTCAATTCTTAACATCTGGAACGTACATAATTACTGCATAGCGATATGCAACAGATAACGGAATGTGCCACTGTAGATTACTACCACGAGCTGGACGGGTAATCTATGACATATCACTCCGTAACTTAGATAGCCAGCCATAACCAGGTAATCCCCGTGTATCTGCTACTAATTAAGAGCTGCATGGCAAAGGTTTGGTATCTGCTAGTACTACAAGAATTAAAGGCCACGTGTCTATGGTAATCTCTTGGCATCGTTACCATGTCATTAACCCTTTAGCCGCCAGATAAAATTTACACCCACTTGAAGTTGTGTCTCGCTCACGCGATCCACAACTTCAATTGAATGAACATTATTCAGAATTGACAACATGAAGGTCAACGATATCAACATTTTTTGTTGATTGATGGCATATTTTACCTTTGAAAGCTGGTGCTTAACGTGCCAAAATTTTAAAAAAAAACGGGGAAAACCTGACCAGCAGTTAAAGTGTTAACCCAGCATTAAGTGAACGTCGTGTGTTTTCTGAGTCACATAACTGAACATTAGACATTGTTGGGCTAATGCTTAGCCCAACATTTCGTCAATGTGTCATGACTAGTGCGGTAAGGCAGGCATAATAAGTGCATACTGCTATCAAAACCAAAAGGGAGTGTCTGCTTAAATTTCAATGCATGCATTGCAATTTTCTCCTGATGTTTCGACGCCAAATACCATTGGCGATATAGCGCCGAACAGCGCCTAACAGTCGGCTAACAATCGGCGATGTACACCAAGGGTAAATATGTCCTAGACACATCGGCGACACATCGGCGATGCTCATTTAAACATCGGCGATGCATATTCGATGTGATGATATCGCCGATGGTTTGGTGATCCATCGCCGATCCATCGCCGATTTTCCCGAGCTGCTCGGCGAAGCATCGGCGGTGCTACGGTGATGCTTCGCTGAGCGTTAGAAATCGCCCTTCTGATTGGTCACCGATTATCACATGAGCACTATTATAACCCATTGTAAGTGAAAGCGTGGTATATGTTGTGTGTGATTGCAATCAGGTTTTAACACTACAATTTCTAAAACCTATAAATAAATTGACCTCATCCCAAAGTCAAACTAAGAATATATAATCGAATAAGTAAAATCAGTTTTATTTCTCTGAAATGATCCCCGACCTTAGACCGCCAGGGCTCGAATTTCGAATCCTGTATTGGTCGAGGCAGTGTCATCTCATTCATCTCACCATCCCCCTCAGGAGGTTCTTCTTTTGTCCGGTTTAGCCTATATGTGCACAAAGGTGGCTTAAAACCCCATTCCTTTCATTTCAAAGATGAATCTGATATAATTTTTTACAATTAATTTTATTTATTCTAATTTCGTGGAATAAATTTTATGCGTAAGGACAATGCGTCATTATCTATAACAATTGCAAAAACTATTTTATCGCATTCATTCGAAGTAAAGTGCCAAATAAAAGAGGATAATCGAATGTAGGCTTTTCTGAAATATTCACCAACTGCAATATATTTTCATACGAAATCGGTTTTCTATTTAAAGTTGTTATGGAGGATTGCCACAGTATTTTTCTGTGAAGTATTTGCATATGTTGTCATATATAGTGATACATGTTATTCAAAAAATTATTCATATTTTTTTGTGCAACTGCTAAGAGTATGGTACTGATCTGTCGTCTCCTGGGAGTGGCTCTGGGGGGATTAAGCATTAAGATTTTAAGTTTTGCCTCATTGACCACCAATAACGGTAATTCAATGTTTTTCTCCGCACATAAACAAACATATTACGCCGCCAACTGAGACGCCTCCCAGAAGAGAAAGATGTTGTTTTAATGTTGGCACGCCCTCTGCAATATTAGCCCGGTCAAGAGAACTAATACAAATCATCATGGTTTATTATTATGCATTTGACCTTATAAGTAATTGACAAAATATTAATATTTATAATCAAATATTTTTTTCTGAAATTTCTGGTATAAATGAAATTGATGTGAGTAATCTAACAAAAATAGAACAGTGTACTATAAAGGTAATAGATTATTACATATTACTTGACCATTTATATATCTATTACTATTACTTTACATTAACCTACTATTACCCCATGCATCCCTGCTCTCAACAAGGCTCCATATACCATCACCATGACGTCGTCAAGACATCGGCACGATATCGTCAAGACATCACCATTACACGGCGACGCATCGCCGAAGGATCACCTACCGTCGCCGTTTCCAAAAGTACATCGTTAACTGTTAGCCGATGTAGCGCCGATTTATCCCCGAATATTCCCCGATGCATCGCCGAATGCATTGGTGATGCTTCCCCGTAGGTTCTCCGAAGGTTCGTCAAGACATCGCGTGTGAGTTTTCTCGTGGGACCACACGTTCGACATCGGCACCCATCGCCAGCAGAACACGTAATTTTCATCGCCAGTGCATCGCCAGACATTTTGGCCCTCGTGGGACCGTGGCATAATTACTGCTTACTTTTTAATTACAATAATAAAATATCATAGGACGACGCATTGTGTATAGCCATTTCATCACCAGCCTCTCTATGATAGGGTCTCAAGCCATTGGTGACATGGCCATTGACCCTGTTTGATTGAGATCATTGTAACATGAGAAGTTGCCGTCAAATAATTTGTCCAGCATGGCCACATCTTGTATATCTGGCTATGCTGGTGGGATCATGCAGCATCAGAGTCGATGTTTTTGGCAATCACGAATATGGTAAAATTAACGTCATCATTGTATAAGATACATGCTCTCCACTCTGGCCTGTACTATACGAGCTGCCTGCTTGGAAAGTCGGAGATCGCGAGTTTGAGCCCCACTTTGGCCTTCAAGTTTTAAAAAAAAAAAAGATTTCTTCCCCGCTCACTCGTGAAGATTTAATATTGTGGGGAGCCTCCGTGACTGAGAGATAGGTGCTCGACCTCAGACCGCCAGTGCTCATATTTCTAATCCCGTGTTTGTAGGGCAGTGTCATCTCATTCACTTCACCATCCTCAGGAGGTTCTCCTGGACCAGTTTAGCCTATATGTGCACAAAGGTGGCCTAAAACCCCCATTCATTTAATTTTATTACCATGTAAACTCAAACAGAAAAAGCATCAGAATCGGTGTTTCTGGCATTCACAAATATGGTGAAATTGACGTAACCATTGTATTATTGCGAAAGATACATGCCCTCAACTCTGGCCTGTACTATGCTTCTACTATCATGAGTATGGTCTTCCTTCAGCATCTCTATCGCGTCTTCAGAGAGTGCAGAGGGCAGTGTCATCTCATTCACCTCACCATCATCAGGAGGCTCTCCTGGACCAGTTTAGCCTATATGTTCACAAAGTTGGCCTAAAACCCCATTCATTTTATTTTATTACCATGCAAACTCAAACAGAAGAAGAAAAAATAACCAGTGACTGTCTTCAAGCTTACTATTGTTACAGATCAGTACTATCATTGACTATCATAGTCATACGAAGTTAGATGGAAATAATGGGTGCTTTCAGAAGGACATTATGGTATCTAATTTAATTAGGCCATTTCACATGTATATCGTTTCTTGTATACCTTTCGTGGGTATATCGGTCTTGTCAATCGGGAATAACTACGTTATCACCTACCCAGCAGCTCAATGCCTCAACCCAGTGTTGCTTGATTTGTTTCACAGCTTGGCTGGTTCAACAATCAAGATGTGAGGACAAGATGAACTTGCGACTACAAATCGCCAAGATCTATAGTGTATCTCATTGTAATCGGGTACAAATCCAAGTGATTGTCTTTTGAGTTTTAGTCAAAAATTGGAACTTGGCAGCAAGACGTTTTTGGAGGTGGGGTGTGAGGGGCGATTTATAAATCTGCCCATCCAGATTAGCAAGGGTTAGCAGGGGTATCGAGCTGTGAAACAAATTATCAATCAGGGGCAGGTGTTGTAAAACTTTGATCCACATTTAGACCTCGCTGCCCACATTCTCAGTGTTTAATCAGAAACTTTAATCTGGGAGATTATTACAGATTTCATGCATTTTTTGTATTTTGACAAATATTGGCTTGGGAGACAGCAAAAACTCTCACAAGTACTTGAAGCCAAGACGATGAGCTCTAGCTAATAATACAACACGACACATAAGCTGAGCTCGCTCATGGCTATACTCATCGAGCATACTTGAACTTAATGTTAGTCTCCCATGTTGTAGAAGCCGGGCCGTGGTGGTCAGTGGCGGCAGCTCGGGCGGGTCGATGGTGAGAAATGTACGAGCCTCGTGTGAATTCTGCTTATGTATTGAGACAAATAACCGCCTCTGCCCAAATGAACGGTGATTCACGAACTGATCTCATCGCTGGAATCTGACCCCTGTAAGCTGCAGACGTTGGCTCATTGGTGGCCTAATGCTGGGCCTGCGTCACCGACGCCGTCCCAGCATTAATCCACCAAGGGGTCGTGAGTTGGTTTACTGGACACCGGTGCTTGAACGATTTGATCATATCCCGTAGATTGATGAGGTTTGCTCGCGCCGCCACCGAAGCAGGGATGGGCCTGACTTCATCCACCTAATTGGCTATATGAGGCTGAATCCTGCTTTCTGGGGTCATAATACAGTATATCTGTATAGATTCTAGAGACGGTGGGAGTGATACCATGCATTGTGAGAGTTAAAAGTAATTAAGTGTTTCGCCTCAGGTCGCGTGATCCATGTCATTGTCAGAAGCACATGCACTAAAACTGTGCTAACGTGCAAAGCCAAAAGACAGACACTTCTTTCTTTTTAATAAAAAAGGTACCGCCTTTTGAATTTCTACAGCAGTATATTACATTAGGGACAATGTATTAATAGTATTTAGGGATGTGAGAACAGGTCCTTCAAGTCTGGGTCCAATATTAAATTCGACTTCAGCTAATGGCATCCCTCATACCAAGTCGCGAATTGCTGTCGCAATTCCCGATTTGTAGTGAGTGAAGATGACTTCAAGTGAGTGACAAATTAAAGAAAATTGTCATGTATATTGGTAAAACAGTATCACGGAAATCTCCCTTCTGAAACCCATTATAGTTGTATAGAAAATCAAGTCTGTTTTCATGGTTTTCAGTGATTTGAAATGATGCTTTAATGCATTGTGGAGGGTTTACGGTGTCAACTCTTTTTAATAAAACATCTGTGTGTTTGTCTTCTAAAACACGTGTAAGGTACGATCTGCCACTCATCTGAGTGGTAGATAGGACACTCTAGCTCCTATGGGAGATAGAGATACCGTCATTTGAAGGACAAGCGTCTGCATGGTGAATGCCTTGGACGCCGGCTAGGGGGCGGACTGCATTCAGTCAGTGCGAGCCGTCCAGTGTGCCAGATAAATAGATCAGATTTAAAGATGGTGTAAGGATAATCCCCGGGGAACGTTTTGTCACCGCTAAGAATCAATTTAAACGAATAAACACATCCTTCATTCACCTCCTTGTTTGGTAGCGTCATTAAGGGGCTATCTAAAGTAAGGAGCTGATAGCTATTTGCGAAGCCATAATACAGTAAGTGTTTGGCTTTGCAAGGTCGTAATATCCTCTGTGTAATAGTATCAGGCATGTGATGGCAGATTTTCCCACTGTGTTTATCAATATTGTAATTGTGTGTTTGTCACCTTGTCAAGACGGGCATTGTGGATATCTATATTAACTATATTAACTATTTTGAATAAAATGACTATTGAAGGATGTTCGCTACACATGCGGGTGGATTTCTTTACCATAATTATGGCAAAATTACAAAACTGCGAACAACTTTTTATTACAAGAAAAGAAAGTAAACTTCGTATTGTAATTAAGTAGAGTTATCTCTCATCTGATATATATAAACATTGACTTTTACACATTTCCGCAAAAGCTTCTTGAAACATTTTGCACATTGCCCATTAAATCTGTAAGGAAATTATAGCTAGAAACAACATATCTACACAAATAAATCATTCCCTTCTCTTTAGAGACTGAATAAACTAGCCAATTAGACCTAATCAGTAAAAATCTGACGTTAAGCGTATATTAGATTTATGTTGGTCTATCGTCATATACTGGTTTGTACTTAACAACAAACCTATATACAGCTTAACCCTTTGACTTCCAGGCCGGGGTGCATGCCAGGATCCAGATATACTGGTGTAGGAGTTCTATTTTTCGTCATTTGAAGCTGGAATTGCTAACGCAATTTCCAGCTTCAAATGACGAAAAATATATAAATGTAGTATATATTTGACGAAAATTTGTGTCATTTTATGGTTACGTTCATTGACGAATGACGACGGAAATTTCCGTCATGTATGGTAGTGAAAAGGTTAACTCTTCTATACACACAGCTGTTTAATCTCATTTGTATTCACTGAGGAATGAGAGGATATATAATATATCAACGGTAATACAAAAACGGCTTCATTGTGATGGATTGTGTCATTTTGTTTTCAAATGTGTTTTATTCAAATTATGCCATGGTGGGCATAAATAACGGGGGAGCTTATATCCATATCTATATCCAGACTGCAGTAACTTACTTTTCAAGTAGTAACTTATTGCCTTTTGACATTGCAAAGCAGTGATTATATCATAATAAAACATGTACATCGCGTGATTTATATACACAACTCTCATTACACATTCACGACTAATTATTACGACGATTTGAAAGTTATTATATTTGCACCTATATTGGCAAATTATGTTATATTTACATGTATCGAGCGAATCACTTCTTATTTACAGTAAGTATTACAAACACGAAATGTTGAACCAATGTTGTTTTATTGTTGGGTCAGAGTCGCAGATCATGTGCTAACATTAAACAAACATTGGTTCGACACCTCGTGTTTGCTGGGGCAAAGTAGTGTTCTACACGTCATACGATATCAGCAAAAACAAGCGCTCACCCGGAGTCTCCCCAATGCTGATCCAGTGTCATAGACGCTGGCCCAGCATTGGGGTGATGCCGGTTAAATGACTGGCGTCTTCGGGGGAATCAGGCGCCATCACGAGATCGGATTCTTAACTGCGATTTTATCAATTCCCTCCGGGGCTGATCGCCGGTAACCGTAAACTATCTACCCTCAAAGCTACATCGCATGAATTAGACCGGCGTGCCGTCTTGAACTCCAGTGACGAAGCACTGGTTAGTCCTTCAAAATCATGCTCGACTAGATCAAACCATAATGTATATGCTCGCCTATGCATTACCACAGCCATTACAAAATCATTAGCATAATTATTCTGTCCCATGTGTTATATATTAATTCATAAAATGTTTAGCAAGTACCGTGGAAATTAAAATAAATCGCTTTTCGCAATATTTATAGTGTTTTTTTTCAAAATGAATCGTGTACTCGTTCACACAAACCCGAAAAGTTAGTATCTTTTCTGGTCCTATTTTCTTATCCTATTGGAGGCAAATTTCGCGATCCAGTTGGAATAAAACCAGAATTATGTTAAGAACCTAGATGTGTTATCATTATTAATGATTAATAGTAAATTTAATTACAAATATATTAATACAGATAGATTAATAATAAATGTCCAGTCACCTTTCTACGACACCTTTCTACTTTGATGAAAATGGTCTGGTGTTTGCATTAGAGGGCACCATTCGTCTGTTTCTAACGAAGGGCCGGGGACTATGTAGTAACTTGTAAATATATAATAGGAGTCACGACAAGTAACAAATAAATGATTGTATGCATAACCTTTCAGAATTTTGTTTGTAGTTTAACCATTTTTGAGCTAGAACAAATTATTGCATGATTCAACCTTTTCTCGCGACTGTCTTCAATTTTTTATCGTCCCGTTTTGCTCGGAATAATTACCACATTTACACAAAAACCTTGTTTTCCATGTAATATATATTGAAATATGCTCAATACCTCAGAGAAGACGATAAAACGCACATATATAGTCTGCACCACTGTCCTGCCAATACCGCATAAATTATGCAATGTATGTGTTAATAAGATAGTTAGATCACTGATGTATGTTGCCAAATGCAATGTTAAAAACAGCTGATTTGAACACATTTTTGCTGCCTTTTGGTTTTGCATGGCAAACATGTGGTGTATTCTCACAGTATGTGACTGAGCTATAATAATATTACTCGCATTTTGAAAACTTCATTCTTTAACTGTCGCACACTAGTGTCTGTTTTAAAGGTCGCACATTTATATTTGTATAATTATATGATTTTTATCATCTTTAAAAAAAACGATTATATTTTATTTGCGCTGTAATAGCTGTTTTTTTAATGATAAAATATAGAGAGAGCGAATAAATAAGGCAAATTAATAAACACGGACGATTGTGCTGATAAGCTGTAACTTGAACAATATTGTGATCCTTAGAATCCGGAAGTCACATAGCCCATAGCACTAAATATCCAGGCACCCCTACCATGACATCGTTCCGGAAGTGATAACTGGCAAGTCTCATTAGCATCCAGTCGTGTAGACGTATCTGAGCGCACAGTTTGACCGGGCAAAAGCGGCACAACTCTATCTCTGGTATGCAAATGGTACAGCTTGCCGCTCGCCATCGTAAAAAATCTGACATTTCATAGAAATCACGGGAATGTATCATTTCCATCACTCGGGGAATGAAATCAATCGGAGGGCCCGATAGTCATGATAGTTCTGCCGTTTCTTGCAATTTGGAATCGTGGGAAAAACTATTAAAAGTCTTCCTGTTCACTTCACCATGTTTACCACATGTAACTGGCAATTTTTTGTATCTTGCAATTTCAGCACTTAGTTTTCGTAAGTAAGCAAGTTTAAAGCGACTCAATCAGGCTAAAATCAGAAAAAAATCAGTGATTTGATTTTGGCTTCTTAATATGACCATATATGATGTAAAATTGCCCATAGACTAGAACTGCAAAAGGTTTTTTCATTTTTGTGCTGCGCATTTACCAGTTAAGGTAGATATAGAGACAAAATTCCCGATTTCTTATTTCCAAAATATGTCCAAAATAAAAAACACGGAGATTTCGTCTCTATATCTCGCTTAACTAGTGAATGATTTTTTGACGATTTTAGCCTGATTGAGTCCCTTTAAGTGTAAAAATAGTTAATTTTACTAATTGTTCCCATATAAATTATGACCTCCGGCTTTAACGACCCACCGTCAAGCTCTTGCCTTGAGAAGAGAAGGCGTTTTTTATCTGTTCTCAAGTGAAAATTAAGGTAACTAACATTTTGTCTCAGATACGACGGAGAGAGCAAGTTAAAGAATGGTGTACCGAACATAATACATTGGCTTAGCGTTGTTTTAATAATTACCTACGTCTGAGGCGTTGGTACAACATTCGAACAGCGTTGGGTCATTGCGTGGCGACTATCGGGTGACTACAAGGTGTGTTTTTTACAGAAACCATATAATAGAGATATGAGCTGCTTGCATGGTGAGGGGGCGTTGTGACTCGGGGTTTCTGTTTGTTCTGTAAGCAACTCCAGTCGGGTGGCCAACTACATATGTACCTGGAAAATCTGAAAACGATACAGCCAACAAAGAACTATCTAAGACAATACATTGATCTAATGTTGTGTCAACGTCTCAGAGCGCGGACAACGTTAAACCAACATAATGTGGGCTAAGTCTAGTTTTGTTGAGTGGCACACACAAATTATTTTATGGTCTATATTTTATAATGGACCTACACAGTATTGTTACATAACATGATAAAGACATGACAAATTCATAATCTATAAGGTTATGACATAGTAATCGCGGTAATATTGTAAGCACAATTACACAGTCATAAATATATTTCATAACAAACGGTGTTTCAGCAAAATGTGTTCATTTGTATGAAGATACAAAAGCGCACCCACATGAATAACATAACCTGATAACAGGTATGTTGAATAGGATATCCCCAATACATATATATTACAACAACATCTTCTGATCATAACATAAAATTGTCTTCCATCAAATTATTAGTCTTAAAATAACATGTTTGATAAATTGGAAGTTGAACACTTGAATTCGCGTATTTTACGTGACGCTTTTGAAAATAAAAATAACATGTTGCTTCGAAATCCACCATAATTTAACCCATTAACCGCCAAGTTATTTAATTGCAATTTCCACTCAGTGACACTTGAAGTTGTCTTTCGCTGACGCGATTCACAACTTGAAGTGAATGGAGAGTATTCCGATTTGACAAAATGGAGGTCAACGATTTTAAAATATTGCCAAATAATATCACGTTTTATCTTTAATATGTTTAAAAGCTGGTATGTAATGTGCTGATAATTAAAAAAGATGAATATAATCGTGGCTGGCGGTTAAAAGGTTAAAAAAAACAAGAACGAGATTGGTGATATTGAACAAGAACGAGATTGGTATAAACTGTTATGTCAATCGATCCAAAGTTTGGATCATCATTATTTGTTTTAGCTGACTTCAATACATGATTTCTGAATATATTATATAATCTATGATTTATTGAAACAAATTTATAGGCCTACATGGTATAGGTGTAGACCTGAGCATTCAGACAATTACTATTGTTTTATAATATTCATGATAAATCACGTAAACATTAAAATCATAAAAATATAAAATACAAAATAAAATATATACTCCATAAGTATGATTCAATAAAGGCTGGACGTCTGAAATGAGAAAAGTGCTATCTCAATATTTTAAAAAATAACCAAATAACCCCGTTAACTTATGCGTAAAACAACGTAAAGTGTTAGTTTACAGTTTGTAAAACCGCACAAATGTTTCCTTTAACAGGACAAATTTGTGCTGTTCAAATTTTACAATCATCACAAATTTTGAGCAGATTAATTCAAACCACACCCCAGAATTCTAACGTACGAGATTCTGCGCTGTTTTTCTCCTCGTTGCATCAGCGGCACCATGTCTTGATTGGTCTTGCTTTGATAGCAATTTGAGGCGCGTGATCAGAATGCATTTAGTATTTATCCTGCGGCTTTGTGGCAGTGAAGCCTCGTTCTAGTGAAGTCAAAAGAAAGTTTGTCGTGACCAGTAAACCACGCGTTTGTAATTTTAGAACAAATGTATCAGGATCAGTATGAACCACTGTTGTTTCAAGTCAAAACTCACTGTCTCGTGATGTGGGTGTTGGAAATAAATATACAATTTTAGAAAAAAATCCTTCATGGCTTCATTTGTGTATGATATATCATAGGAAAGACAATTTCTATTTATAATAGAAAAATAACCTTTAGGAACACATTCTGTGACCACGCTAAATTAGTTATTTGGCTGAATCATCGTGCTAATCATAATAAAACATGCACGGGTTTTCTACGAATTATAGGAAAACACATGTTTAAGAGCAGACCCAGTGCTTACATTTGTTTTTGTGTGTTTTCACAAGTGTGAAACCGACGTCCATTACACAAAATTGCTTCTCATTGATTTCAATGACAACTTTTATAACAACTGTTTTATTTTATTTTTTAAATGCTTCGTTTCAAATAGAGAAATATGAATCACCCATTCCGCTGAAACATATATAATTTCATTTATCGAAATCAACAGGTGACTAATTAAAGTACAGTCTCTTAAATTATCACGGTATATTTATACATAGTAATAAATGAATGGTTTTACCATTACGTCACACTAAAGCAAAAATATTTTGCTTTTAAATCTGAAGATGCTATGGGATTTTGAAATGTTTTCATGTCAGAAAAAAGTTGTTTGCGTTTCCTCTGAAATGTCTAAAAATGACTTTGATCGTTTTTGTTTCAGTGTGACGATTATCCGTGATTCCACACTGATATCAAGTGACAGAAATAAAGCAAAAATAATATCAGTTGGCATGTAACGCCGCACCAGTCAGCAAGAAACTCAGTAAAACTTTGTGAAAAAGTGAACTTAACATGGACTCACCATGGGCGGTCAGGAAGATAATAAGATGAAGGAGAATGACGACGTAATCCTGTAGATGTCTCATGGTAGACTATGTTCTGGAGACTAATTCTCTGTTTGGGGGGAGTACATACGCTGGTGTGGATGGACGGCCGCCTGCTTTTCCCGGTTGGTCAGTGGCGCTATGAGCCGGGCGGATCTCAACCACAGCAGCTCGCTGTCCCCATCAGCGCCACTTGCCCGCCTCCAGAACACTTCCCGATCTTCTCCTAAGTGGCTGGCACCCCTCCGCGCGCGTTCCGCTCTCTGAGATGCGCGCCTGGATCGATCAGAACGAACTGCGCATTTACCGGAGCGCGATCCTCTTCACGCCTTTCCTAACGTCGCGCACGCAACACGGATCTGTTCTCGACGTGGTGGCGAGTATTCAATGGCGGCGAAATGCTGGATGCACGTGTCAGATTATCGTCACCTGATTGGATATAGGACTACTTCTGTCCTGTACGGCCAAAGCCAGACCTGTGAGAAATACGACGAAATGTGTATCAATACAGCAGAATTGAATTCCAATAATTCGTCCCTTCGGAAATAAAGGGTCCGATCTGCCACCCACTCTAACGAGTGGCAGCTCGGACCCTTTAGCTCCGAAGGGAGGAATTATTCACATAAATGCCTATCAAAATTATATAGTTAATCAACTTTACTACTTCAGTATGTTGCGCTAGCATGTATACATAATATTATGTCCTTGTCAATCCATATCGTACCCTTCGTGTCTCCATGGATGGTGGTATTACTAAGAAACCGGTTGTCATACCTTGAAAAAATACAAGCGCTCATTATCGGAGTGTCACTTCCGTGGCTGAGAGCTCTGATTGTACCAATCACGGCGTGTTTTTTTATTTTTCCACGAGGCGTTTATTTCACCATCTCCACTCACTACAATCATGGTTCAGCGCTGCTATACAACCAAATAATGTATCTCCGAAACTGGAACAATATTTTATTGTATAGACAGTTTGTAAAAATTAGAAATCATCTGGACATTTGAAGCTTTACATTTAGCTGGACAACAGTTACTGTTACATGTAATCATTTGAGTATGCACAAACAATTACTACATGTATTGAAGGTGCAAAGTTTATTCGATGATACTTGTCAAATTGAAGATATTAGAATCTGTTGTAACAATTCTAGCTGATTTACACCATCTTTGTAATTAACTTAGTTTTCCAATTTAACGCTTAAAAATATATTTAACAAAATTGGAAAAACGATTTGCTCACACAAAGTATATATATTCACTTGGCATTATCTGATTGTGTATGAATTTAATACATTTTCACAACTAAAATCAATTTAGATATTTTATTAGAATATGTAAGTTTTTTCTGTGCCCCAGGAGAGTTAAAACTGGAAGGTATAGCAATATGATGTTATCGGTAAAAATATCATAGCATGGCCTTACGTCTATTTTTTAGGTCTATGTTTGATTTTTTTCTGTCATGCGCCGCTGTCAAATAAATGATAGCAATACAAATATAAATATTTATGATATTATATTGATGTGCTAATGTACACATTCAATGTGCTGTTGTGGTTTCAATAGGCTGTTAAATGGTATCTAATTTTGTGTTTGCAATAAACTCTGTTAAATGTGAATTATCAGGTTTTAAAAATAAACATAGCTGTGTCTAGACTTTGTCCAGCATATATTATTTAATGAAGTATTGTTTGTGATTCTAGGAATTTCATAGTGAAGAGCCCAATTTAAAGTCGTGCAATTCATGTATTATTTTCTAAAACGTGTACATGTATTATAATTATAAATTTTCATTCCGCTATATGTGCTTAAAGGGATCTCGTGGGATGAGATATTTTCAATTTTGTCAATTTTGAAAATTTAATTTATATGAAGCTATATAGCCTACTGATCTTAACTAAAAATAAAAAAATAAAAAACAATTTTAAAGCACCGAAAAAGAGTGAAATAGTTATATTTCCATGTCGTATATTGCCATGTAAACAAAACAAGTCAGCAATATACAGCACTTTATACCACATATTCCCACGTCTTGGACGGTGAGATCAAAGTAATCGCCGCTAATTGGTCTTTTATAGTCAGAACATGGGGGGATGCACCTGCGACACTGATTGTCTGCCCAACGCTGGGCCGACGGCATCAACATGGCCCAATGCTGTAGGAACATTCAACCATCCTTTAGCAAGTGTTAAAAAAGTTTGTTTGGGTTTAAGCGGATTCATAGAAAAGTTAAACAAAAAATATTTTTTTAAATATAAAACCGCAGAAGAAATAAAATCATGATCTGGGGGATACACTACTTCATTATAAAGCTAAAAACGAAAATTGATGTCATCCCAAGGAGCTGCTTTAATTGCCAAAATAATCTCGAAGCTTATTATTTATTGACTTATCCAATAATAGTAAAACATAACAATAAAATTGACAGATCATTGACATAATAATCAACAGTGTCTTCTATGTAATTGTCTGAGAACAGTGTCTGCGACATTACACAAACATTTGTTCAATTTATTTTGGCTGCTGGGTCCCAGACAAGATTCAAAGGGGTGTACTAATGATACGAGTTTTCTCGATTCAAAGACAAAAAACATTAACTGAAAGTAAATAGTTAGTGCAGTTAATGTCTTTCGCTTTTCATGGCAGAGGAATGTGAGGACAACGACCGCATCAAACGACCAATCCTTATCCAATTACCTTCATCATTGAAATGAGGTTGTCTGAATTTAGCACAGGGTGTTCATTGTGTTAGCCTCAAACTCCTTCATTTCTATTATATGTGGTGTCTGGTTTCACTCACGCAACACAAGGCTCTGTGTCTTTTCTCTTTTTCCGACATATTTATGTCCTTTTGCAGAGAGACAACGTGACTCTCCTGTTCACGATAATTATTATGATAGGTACATGTATCTAAATGTTTTGTGAATAACTATGAGCATGATGCAGTTCCAGGTTCACTTGAAAAAAAATAGGCGCTCAGTTAGTAAAGAAAATAGATTAAATTCATTGATATATTTTTTTGCGGAACAAACTGTTTCAAGAATAAAAAAATGATTTAAGGGTGAAATAACTATCATAAATACGAATGATGCCAATATTGCATTAAATATATTAGCAGAAATATAGAATATATAGCTTTTTCAAACTTGAGACTTATTTTCCCCTGGGAAGCCATGCAGCCGTAAACACTTAATCAAGCAGATATACTGCGCTTTACCTTTCCACGTCATTATTACCCTGTAGCCCAGCAAACACGAGACGTTTAGCCATTGCTGACTTAATGTTGGACCAGCATCGCAGACGATGGGCCAACATAAAGTAAGCATTGGCTGAATGTCTCTTGTTTGCTGTACATCCACGTGCTCCTATTGTTTATTTTAAAAGTGACTTTAAAATATTTATTTATACCATGGTATTATACATGTATTTATATTCACCACGTTGCATCAGAGTCTATGTATTTATTTGGAACAGAGAATCGTGCTATTTCTGGAAAAGCTGGCACGAGGTTTGACCGCCATAATTATGCGACGCTTTGCCATTAAACCAATTGAGACTGAGTATTTCATGTTGGCCGGGGTGATGTTCACCACCACCTGTTAGGTTCATAAACAAATAAATGTAAATGGTCAGCTACACAGCAAACAAAATACCTTAATACTGCCTTGTAAAAGGGAGGAATTGCTTACCCGAGAAGAAAGCAGTAACTGCATTTTGTCTTTGCACAGCAGAATAGTTTTCTTGTACAGTATGATATCTATGCAACAAACACGATTTATCAGCCCAAGTTATATTACTGGGCCAGCGTGGTAGATAATGAACCAACCTTTCTCCAGCGTTGCATCGTATTTAGCTTGAAGCATCTGAAGACAGGGTAACATGTAAGCCCTGCTGGTGCAGATTCTTTTTTTTTATATGAGCATATTTTTTCATTATTACCTACAGTGTACTTGGCTACAAAATAGCCATATCCATGTAACAGTGTCAATGGCTGCAATGTCTCACTCTCAACTAAGCGGCTACATTTACTTGTTTATTGACAGGAACAGATATAGAAAAATAAACTTCTACACTCTTAAAACAAATGGTGTAGGAGATCCAAGCTCAGAATTGCGACAAAACATAATCAGCAAACGTAATCAGATAATATGCAATCATCGTGATATATAGAAAGACTCACATACTTGATATCGGAAATGCATAAGGAATAATTATGTATTTAAGGCTTATGTCATATGTATGTGGAACTTTCATCTATATACTATGCTATGCAGCAAAGAACCTTCAATAACCTACAGCGTACATAACTGAATGTGTAAATTTTTTTGTGATTTGCTTTGAGGAATAGCGGGTAGCATCTTTTGGTGTCTGGATAGGGCCATCTCGACCTTTCGTTGCTTCACAGTGTCGCTGCTTCGCATAGCCATTTCCTTGTTTTACATTGCTATTTTGTTATTTCGCTCTTTTGTTGATTCATAGTTTAGTTATTTTGCCTACCCCTTACGTTGATTTGTTGATCTGTAATTTCGTAGTTTTATGAATGACTGACTGACTGACTGAATGAATGACTGAATGAATGAATGAATGAATGAATGAATGAATGAATGAATGAATGAATGAATGAATGAATAAATGAATGAAATGAATGAATAAATGAATGAATTAATTAATTAATTAATTAATGAATTAATTAATTAATTAATTAATTAATTAATTAATTCATTCATTCATTCATTCATTCATTCATTCATTCATTCATTCATTCATTCATTCATTCATTCATTATTTTGTAGCAACCACGCTCGCCTGCAATTGAGATATAGATGGGG
This sequence comes from Flabesymbios commensalis, assembly GCA_964017125.1. Lineage (NCBI taxonomy): Eukaryota > Metazoa > Annelida > Polychaeta > Terebellida > Flabelligeridae > Flabesymbios > Flabesymbios commensalis. The sequence continues at coordinate 18,728,481 of OZ024914.1, read as the reverse complement.
ACACTTAGTGACCGGAGAATGAACCGGATCTGAGACCCAGAGACTTAAATTATTTTCTGTGACAGCATGAAACTTCTGGCTGAACTCCCAGCATGCCCGGTCACTATAAACACAAACACCATCTCAATTGCATGCGAGCGTGGTAGCAACCAACTAAAAGAGGAGAGGAGGAGGAGAACAGTCGCCGAAACTACAATAGCTTCGTTTTCTCGCCGTACTTCAAAATTAGTTATTTTAATAACTACACATCTTTTGCAACCTGTTTCGTCCGATTAAGAAGTATTTAATTTGGTTCAAATGTCTTTGAATTGTATATGGTCTCAGCGTGACAAGGGATAAACAAACAGATATCTTTGAGATATATATATTTCTAATCAAAAGATATTTTTTTCACTTGAACACGTAAAACTTGTTTTTTTGCATCTGTCATGATCCTCACGGCTGGTATTGGATACACGACAATTTCCCGGCAATATTTGGGTGTTGCAAGGGGCTAGTTCATTACTCTAGTGTAGGCAGAAGTCCTTAACGTCAGTTCAGTATTAGGCCAGCTATGGCCCACAGTTTGAGATTTTGCCGAGTAGGTCGACATCCGTGCCCGACTATGAAGAGAGGACACGTACAAGTAGACTTGTGAGGTGTCTGCCCGGAGGTGGAAAAAAATAGGTCTAATGAGCCACAGAGAGTAGAGGGGAGCAGGCACCGGGATCAAATAACAAGGGTTATCATGGCGAAACAGGGGAGATCTGGGTAGAATGTCCCCTGATTTTATATGTATGTATTGCATTCAATTGCCTGATAGTCGACCCAGGTAACACAGTCCCATATTCATTCGTTGATTAAGCGAGTTGATGATAAAACAATTCAATTGCTGATCAATATTGACCACCGCGGGGCTATGTGAGGGATTTGCTATTTGGGTGTCCTAAAAACACAAAAGTCCCCACAACCAGGGGCACATTTTATGTCAAAACCCCCAGGTCAAACCCCCACCCAACAGGGTGGGATGAATAGCCTAGTTTGTATTTATAAATGATTTCTATCAATAATAATCATCATGTGACGACAGACCTACCTCATTGTGTAACTTTTAAATTAGTATTTTAAATTAGTATTAGAACACAATTATAATACAATTTGTAATCAACTACTTAGTCTAGTAGGCCTATTTGGCTTACGTGGCTAACGCCCCTCACCCCTGCCATCACCTTGACCATGGCTGACGCCCCTCACCCCCCCCCCCCCCATCAACTTGAACATGGCTGACGCCCCTCTGCCCTCCCATCGACTTGAACATGGCTGACGCCCCTCACCCCCTCCCATCACCTTGAACATGGCTGACACCCCTCATATCACCTTGAACATGACTGAAACCCATACACCCCTCCCATCACCTTGAACATGGCTGACGCCCCTCACCCCCTCTCATCACTTTGAACATGGCTGACGCCCCTCACCCCCTCCCATCACCTTGAACATGGCTGACACCCCTCATATCACCTTGAACATGACTGAAACCCATACACCCCTCCCATCACCTTGAACATGGCTGACGCCCCTCACCCCCTCTCATCACTTTGAACGTGGCCCCTCACCCTCTGCCATTACCTTGAACATGGCTTACGCCCCTCACCCCCCCCCCCCCCTTGTCATCACCTTTAACAAGGCTGACGCCCCTCACCCCCCGTCACCTTGAACATGACTGACGCCCCTAACCCCCCTCCCATCACCTTGAACATGGCTGACGCCCCTCACCCCTCCCATCACCTTGAACATGTGGCTGACGCCCCTCAACACCTTGAACATGGCTGACGGCCATCACCTTGAACATGGCTGACGCCCCTCACATCACCTAGAACATGGCTGACGCCCCTGCACTCCCTCTCATCACCTTGAACATATATGACTTTTGCACATCAACCCCTCCACTGAACTTGAACATGACAGCTTCAATGTTTTGTTAAATTAAGACTTTTATTTTATAGCAGTCACTTGAATAGTCAGATTTTCAATATAGACAAACCCCGTGATTCCATTCTGGGGACAAAATTTGAGAAAACCCCCATACATTGACTGTTGCATTAGAAAGGCATCAGAAAGGCTCTATTTTTTGCTGGAAATTGCGTCCACTAACATTAATAACATTATTAAAATTTAAAATCGAGAGATGTGTAAATCTCTGTTTACCTAGTAATAACATATTATCTGCTAAGCAAAAAAGGACAATTTAATACATAATGGAACTCCCACTTCGTTTATGTGGTATAAATATATATGCCCATATGTATTTTCGTGCAAAATGTTTGTTAAAAGTGATTTTTTGCTTATTCCCATTTGGAACATAGTAGTGATGAGAAAAAAGGGATTGCATTTTTTTTCCAACTCTTAAATCTATGAAAATTGACTAAATCCAAAATGATCGCCATATTTCGAAGATATCGTCTATTTGACCATAACTTTTGAAATAATGAACACAAAAACATGTATAATATATCGTTCAGAAAGTTACCCCCCCCCCCTATAGGGGGGGGGACTCGGTGATAATTTGGGTTCGGTGTGCAGACAGGATAGTCAAACCCTTAGTCTTGAATATACATTTGTGGCCAAAAAAATACCTTTGAATATACAAATTTTGCCGACAATAACTAGGCCTTGTACACTTTCAGGCGAAAACATACCATTTAATATGCCTATACAGATTTGGACAATAGCACACCCTTTCTGAATAGACACAATGCTCGGGATAGCCTAAAAATTTTAACAAACTATCTGTCACTGTCTAAAAACATGAAACCCTGCTTTTTGCACAACACACTTATCTAGGCCAAATGTTAAAGACACAGAGCAGCCTTTGAATAAACACATGATCCGGCTGTGTTATGTTATTGACCCTTGAATATGCAGTACATGGGTTTTCTCATACGGTATACCAAAATTGTCACCTCTTGAAAATACATAAATCAGTACAGTTCTAATACACTCAGCCTCCTTCTCTTGCCGTACTAGTATAGCTGGCTGGCACTGCTACAAAGCTTTGAGAATATTTTCTCATGAAGCAATAGTTTGACAGCCATTGGGCTGGCCAGTGTATTGTTTAAATCTTGTTTACAAAGTCAAGGACATACTTTTTAAACATGTGGTGATTGGCCAGCCAGAAAATTGGGTCAAGCTCATGAATATCTCCAACATAACACATTCTACAGTGCAATCAATCAGAGCCACTAGAGAACGCTAGTGGAAGGCTAGTGGATTTGATAAATGAGAATGTAATACACAATGTACACGGGAAGTTATCCTGTTCCAGTTTAGACATAATTTATATGTGCACAAAAGTGTCAGAATACCCCAGTCATTCGTTGACTTATTCACCCATTTATTTTCACCCCTCCCCCTGTGATATATATTATCAACAAATAAATTTCTGCAATATTTTTCAATTATTTAGCATTTTGTTTATATTACAGAAACATTATCTTCAATGCAGGGAAATACCAAAGGCAGTTACTAAAATTACATTCTGACACAAAGTAAACTTCAGTTTGCAAAATAAATGTGTTTTTTTAAAGACAATGAAGTTATATAATTATATTATTAAGAATGCTGCCACCAAAAAAGACGTAACTTAAGGTTACAATTTTTTTTAATTCTAGCAGTCAAAGAATGTAATATATGACAACATTTATTAAACTGTTATGCTTGCCACTCCGAAAACATTAACTCGATTTACTGTATGTTACTAGCACAATATTATATGTGCATAGATTCCTGCAATGATTGAATAATCAGTGATTTATAATTATATTCTCATCTGCCTGATTCACCTATTTCATTTAGCTGATATAACAATACCAGTCGGAATTTTTAATATATTGCTGATTATATTATCGGAGCTATCCTAAATATATATTAAAAAAGAAGATAATTAAAAACAAAGTACGTTTAGAGTGTTTCTGAAAGTGGTTCTGCGGCTCAACTCTTCAAAAAGGCTTCGATTCTGTACGTACTTTGGATTCACGTTTCACACTTGTGTTGCCATTACATATTAAAACTATCTATATCTATCTTGTATTATTTGTTAGTGTAATGTTGAGGTATCATTGAATTAAATGTACCGATAACAGTTTCCATAAGGTTATTGACATAACGTGTATCACATAGCCCAGATCATAGCTATAACATAGCTATAATATGCCATGATCATAGCTATAACAGCTCTTTAAAATCTAACGATTAGATAATAATTTTCTTGTATTTCAGATTATATTTCTTTCATTTTAAGTCAACTCATTGAATTCTCTTTCAAATTGTATAATGTACCGTACATTTATTTATTATGAATAATATTCTGCAATAATTTACTATGTTTTATCTTAGTAGGGCAATAACTAAGTAACGCTAAGTAACTCAAGGCCTGACCCATACACGGTTAAAGTCATCTTTACTTCGAACACACTAAGATGTTGAGTAAATATTTCACACATACGTGCCACAAAGATACATTAGGTCTTCTCCGAACTTATATTCCAGGAATTTTACAAGCAAGATCCAGATGGTAATGCCCCCGTTTGCCATCACCATATGACCAATGTTAGTTTCAACTTTACCAAATTGGAAGGGAAATATAGGCATAGCTACAAGAAGGAATTGAATGCTACAAGTGAATAAGATATCTTTTTGCGGAGGATAATTCACACTTGTATGACAATTAAATGCCTGAATTGCGTGATAACTGTGTGACGTAGGCTTACGATGAGCTATGTGACTTTGCAATGACCTTAGGTTGTCTTTGGTATGATATTTGTTTGTTACTGTAAAGGCCAACCTTGCAACCCGAACTGATATAAATCTTTATTTTCTTTAGTATACCCCTCCCCATTATTGTGTAAAACATTACTTTTTGGTGTCAAATTTTGCAAGTGCTTGAGGACGGGTGTGAAAAAACCAGTATGGGATGACCTTGTTCTTGACCTTTTGCAAATAATCTATATATAGCACCGAGCTATTATTACCTATAAGTATCTGTTGACCTGTGTAAATATCTAGATATGACAAATAGTTCAGTTATTCTTCCACTCTCCTGATTTAGTATGTAACATGACATATTTTAGCATTTTTGGCCTCCAGAAGTGTTAGTTGCTCAGTTGACGTCTTGCAATTTAGAATTATGCACTTAATATACCAGATTGGAATTAATTTATTAAGATTTTCTTTTATTTGACATTATTGAAATGACATTATAAAGCCCCCATCGGAGGAGGGGACCCTAAGTGTATCTGAACAATTACACCCTCTTGATCGATTGGTTCATATTCTAACCTATCATGCAGTTGGTTATGTTTATGTGTGATGTGTAGGCTTACTACACACGTATAATGAATAGATGTGCCGGTATGTAATTTACTTGGGAATATATATAATATAGCTTATCGCAGCATTTAAGGCATTATAATGATGTCGAATGATGGTAGAATTTGTTTTGTTGTAGTTCCTGATAAAAACATTATGTTTTGTTGCCCAAAATATAACTTCGGTGATTTCATGGCAGCCATTTTGAATTTCATGTTTTACAAAAAATCCACCAGGATGAGAGCTTCACATCCGTCCAGATTTTACCATAAGGGAACCAGCCAAGCATAATCAAAACAGAAAGAAAAACTATTAGCCAAAACAATTTTAGCCGCAGTTTCACTGTGACATGCGGTTGTTTTTGCTTATATTTGCATAAATATAGACTATGCAATATTTTTTTTCTAAAAACAAATGAAAAAATTGACTTTCTCATACCTGAAAACGTAAGAATAGACATAATATTTATGTCTCTAGGGTATGTAGTTGTAAAATTATTCGTAAATAAGTTTATTTTTATATACGTTGGTGGCCATCTTGGATTTCGCCTTTTTAGACATTTTCTCGACTAATAAAAAAATGCAATCCCTTTTTTTCTTAATCTTCGTGATATTTTGATTCGGAATCAAGTGAAAAATCAATTTTAACAGACAAAATGCACGACAGTGTTACATGTGACATATGAGCCTACACTAAAAGTGCAGTATCCTAAATTTCTGTCTTCTGAATTTTGTCTAATTTTTTCAACAGGTCTATGATTTCGACATCTAAATAAACATAGCGGAATCCAGAGTTATGGTGCTAGATTAATTAGGTAATTTGCTCTTTCAAAATTAAGTTTAAAAATTTTGAAGGTAATATATTTGGGGCTTCCCCGGTGAAATGATCATGAACTGTTCATGAACATTCATGAATAGTTCATAAACAAAAAAATATAAACGTTCATGAACGATCATCAACGTGTTCATGAAAGGTTCATAAATATTCTTGAACAACAAAGTGAGACTTTCTTGAAAGTTCATGAGTTCATGAACTTATTCTATTTATTAACTTTCACTTTGTACATGAACATGGGTTGTTCCTGAACGGTCATGAACTCAGATAATTCATGAACCAGGGCTAGTTCATGAATGACCATGAACTAAAGAAAAAACACGAACCAGATAGTTAATAAACATTCATGAACGTTTATTAAATGTGTTCGTGAAATATTCATGAATGTTCCTGAACAATCAATTAGATATTTTCATGAAATTCATGAACTGTCAACCTAGTTCATGAACGGCCATAAACTCAAATAATGTATGAACCAGATAGTTGATGAACATTCATGAACGTTTATTAAATGTGTTCATGAACTATTCATTAATGTTCCTGAACAACAAATGAGACATTCATGAGCTGTCAACCTAGTGCATCAAAGGCCATAAGCTCAAATAATTCATGAACCAGATAGTCAATGCACATTCATGAACTTTCATTAAATGTGATTATAAACTATTCACGCTTATTCCTGAACAACAAATGAGACGTTCATGAAATTCATGAACTGTCAACCTGAAATTCCGAGCCTTACAGTCATGAAATTGTGGTTGTGCATGAACGACCAGGAACTCAGAGGGTCCAATAATGAACCAGATAAACCAGCAACTCTTAAACTAAGTTTATGATGTTCACAAACTAAATTCGTGGTGATGTTCATGAATGTTCACGAATTGTTCATGAAAATTCATTAATTATCAAGTTTAAGTTTTTTGACCTGTAAAATACATATAATATTTTGATTGGGGATTATATTTTTATGAGGTTACTTCTTACAGCAAGCTAATTTAGCTTCATGTCGTTGGTTAAAAAATAGATCATAGTAAAAATAGATCATAAAAAATAGTTCATAGTAATACACAGAACTGAAAAGAAAGCTGATAAACTAATTATTTAAAAATATTATGTATTAAGTGATTGATATTCTAACTCAATTTGCTAATTAATTAGTTAATTAGCCATTGCGTAGTTGACATCATACTGGCCAGGATGATTATACTGTCATTCTCTACAGCTCATAAACTTTCATGAAGAAACCATCAATACAATTTAGATTTGAAGCTCATACCAATTCATCACAGTTCATCAAACTGATCCTCACGAACTTTCATGAACAATCATGAACGCAATTAAGACTTATCAAGTTCATAATAATTCATCAACTTTATGCACTTTAACGAACAACCACGAGACTAATCAAATTCAAAGCAATTCATCACAGTTTATGCAACAGTCCCTCATGAACTTTTATGAATTAGCCATGAACCGTCGCAAGCCATGAACCTGCTATTTAATTGTTCAACACAATTTTCCCATACATTTTAAGAGGGTTAGACAACTGTAGTTTTCAGGGTTCTTATCATCACCACTTTAAAAGATTGGCGTTATATAATCCATACACCAATCATCTGGGACAATACTTGATTTTAAAATGGCATTAGCTAGTCTGTCTCAAAATGATGTCAGCCATTCTATCGCTCTAATTGATTAAAAATAAATTTAATATTTAATATTTAATATTATTTCTAACCCGCACCAGTGTTAACATGATTAGCATTCTTTTCAATGATATATGACAATAATTATTGTCGATGTCGATATGTTGTAGTTTACAAATACATTTTCAGCCGGTCTACTCCATTTATAATAATATAATCAAGAGGAAATTAATTTAGTGATATTGGAATAACAACCACCACCCATAATAATTTTCTTGGTGTGAGAATGTAAACACTCATCCTGATTATGTTCAACCCCCTATCACGAAAGATGCTGGTACATATAGCTTATATATTAAAAAAAAGCATCAATGAATTATATCCCATTAAATAATAAATTCAGTTGAGTTGAATAATCGATTTACCTGGAGCCTGGCGTGTGCTTGTGTAAGTTGTCGAATGTAGTGTGGACTTGTGTTTGTCCTAAAAACTATCTGTGCAATTTGCTGATCAGATCAGTGGATATTATTGCTGCTGTATAATTTAGCTGTAGTGGTTTTCAACATGTTCTATCTACAAACTGTCGACACCCCAGACGACGTCGCACGACTATGGCACGATGAGCTTTATGATTTTTATACAATTATTACGTAATAATTATGATACGATAATCATTTCCTGACATAACCTCACGATTTCCCTACTTATGTCCACGAACATGCGTATGTTCAACCATCACACAGATGCGTGTCACTGTCGTGGACTGGCTACTACTAAAAGGTTATGTTTCCAAAATACGCACAAGTTGTGTATGATGAATGAGCACGAGATTGACTCAGCTGACCCAACATTAAACCAGTTCTGCGTATTTGCTGATTATATGGAATGTTCGATTTTCTGTCCGCAGTCATTCGTGTCGGGCCTATATTGACATGAATAATATAAATAAGTTGATTATCTTAAGATGGTTATATATATTTACTATTTTGAATTGTAACGTTTGCTTTAATGTAAAGAAAGAAACACGTGTTTCGAACCAAACATATGTAAATAAACAAAGTTAAAGCTAATAGACGAGACGGCTGATAATTGCATAGTTCTGCTTCAGTTGAATTTTCTCAAATTATTCACACAAAGAGAGCACACTTTAAAAGTAAGAGTTTTAAGCTACATTAATACTACACTGCCGTAAGGAGTGTATTACGCTATTGGGCCAAACACCATATTGTACCCCTAACCACAAACAGAATGATGGTGGTGATAAAAATATATAAATACATCATGCTGCGTTGATATTTATCGCAGAGAATCGTAGACGAATGTGAATTTGACTGATACAAACAGACAAGCTGCTTAAAATTGGCCAGGCGTTCTTATTTTCAGACAGGAACGGTGTCTGGTCTTCAACATTTTATTGGCCAATGATGAGACTAGATTGAAGTCGCATGGACGAGAGCACAGCCTAATCACAACGAGAAACATGTCCCCACAGTCCCTGGTTTCCATGGCAATGACAGCTGGACAACCAGAGACTGGAATAACGTTTTCATCGAGGTCTATGTCGGTGGAATGAATCTACCACACACACACATTGTGTTGTGACATTTGTAATATTTGCGAGGTTTATGTGCTCTATTCTAATATACCATATACCCTTTTGTTAATTCAAGTGAATGACCAAATAAACAACTGAAAGAGCCAACGACCGAATGAACCCGGCACGCACAAAAGCATAAACAAACGTAAAAACGAACGAACGAACGAACCAGCGAACGAAAGAACGAACGACCGACCGACGAAACGACAGACCGGATGAATTGACTGAATTGACTGAATTGAATGAATTGAATGAATCGAACGAATCGAATGAATCGAAGGAATTGAATGATTGAATGTCTTCAATATGAGTAGATAAAAATAGCTCCCCACCAATCACGCTTGCCTGCGATTGAGAAAACGATGCTCTGCAGTCTGTACGCTCAAGAATCGTAGGCGAGCGTGCCACCAATCCATGTGATCCGGATCGTAATCCGGATCCTGACTATCCGGATGGTTGGATGGATGGATGAATCCTCCCCAAAAATTAATTGTTTTACTTTGGTTCGAAACACAGTTCTGGTGTAAGTTTCATGTTATGTAAACCAGTTAACTACTTTTTAAGTAATCTGCGGAGAGACATACACACAGAGTGACAGACAGACCAACCAACAAGACCAAAAACATAACCGTCCAGCAGACGTGATAATAGGCATTGTCTAATAATTATCATAATAGAACGACACTAAAAAAAAATAGATGAAGATATAAATAACTATACATTTCGATATAAATAACGATACATTCGAGAGGATAATGTAAGATTAAAATTAATCACTGTGATAAAATTACGAGGAGAGAGGAAACGCCGACACAAGTATGAGACTATGAAACATTCAGACTGAGAGGCAGAATATGATTATCCTTACTGTAATATGCCTAACTTCCACTAAAGAACACTTAGTTCAGGGAGAGCGACCATAAGCATCACATGTATGGGAAATGTGATTTTCACATACATGGTTATTCTGTATCATCATGTTTAAGAAAATTCGAAATTTTGAATTTGCATTTTTTCCCGCTTTTGGGTTATTTGATTGTCTTAGTATATTCCGTCATAAGGCCACTATGTGTTTTCTCTGTTTTAGATGAGCACCCGCAACAGATCTAAGGGCCGCCCAATACTGAAAAAATGTTTTTTTCCTGCCCAGCGCGCATTTAACCCATAAGTACATGCATTAGGAATTTTCTATATTTTTAAAAATATATGATGAATTTATACCCCTTATGGTGCCTTCTAATCTTCTAATGACATGCGTGATTACAAAATTTTAGCTTTCTGTAGTATTGTACTGTAATTTACAGCTGTCCCATAATATATAGTCAGTAAGTGGACATTTTATTACATTTTAAGGCATTATACCTCGTATGTAAAGAAACAGAGTGATTTTGCCAAAAACAGTAGCAGTAATACTACATGAGTTTATTAGAGCACCGGTACAGTTGTTGGAAGCACCACAGCAGCTGTTGGAAGCACCGCAGCAGCTATTGGGAGCACTACAGCAACGTATGGGACCACCACAGTACTAGCTGTCGGGAGTACAACAGCAGCCGCGGCTAGGAGCATAACAGCAGCTGCTGAGAGCACCACAGCCGTTTATGAAAGCACAGCAACAGCATATGAGAGCAACGCAGAAGTTGTTGGAAGCATCACAACAGCTTATGGGATTACTGCAGCAACTGCTGGAAGCACCGCAGCAGCCGCTGGGAGCACCGCATCAGTCATGGGGAGCACCGCAGCAGCCGCTGGGAGCACTGCAGCAGCTTATAGGAGTGCTGCAACAGCTGTTGGGAGTACCGCATCAGCCGCTGGGAGAACCACAGCAGCCACAGGGAGCGCTATCGAAGCTTATGAGAGCATCGCAGCAGCTGATGGGAACTACACATTAAAGCAAGACAGCGGCTATTTATCTATTATAACATATAGTTGACACATACATCACTTTCTAATAAAATACTATTTCAAAATTGTCTTATTATAACTTGGAGTAAACATAAAGATGTGGAAGACTAGTGTCGCCTCCTGTACATAGCGTCCCATATATGGAACAGTGAAAATGAACACGCGCTACCAGGGAGACGTTCCCATGGTGCTCTGATTGGAATCCGTGCTTTTCTATACGTCAAGCATGGACGATCTGTCTTAAACTTCCAATAATTTTTGGATATCCCTATACGTTCTCAAAAAAAAAACCATGAAATTCTCTACCACGATGTCAAAATCTGGTGTTTGAAGATAGAGAGGCGTCCCACATATGGAACCGTATGCATTCATGGTTTAAGATAAAACAATAGCTCTTGTTATTTTTTTATTGCTCGTTTTTTTTCATCGCTCGCATTGACTTTTTAAAAAAATGGTCCAAACTTTTTTATTTCGTAGCTCTCAATAACTTTTCCAGAAATATATGTTTTTTTGGTCGCTCTAATTAACTTTTACGGATATGAATCTAAAGTTTATTTTTACTTAATGTTTTTCTTACCGCCGGCCCTTTTTATGATTTCGGCTGTTTTTCCCATCTAAAACAGAGAAAAAAAGCATTGCGGCCTATTTTAAACCATGACATGGCAATGTCGCGATGATGCATTTACAACAAAGGATTCCGGCTCCTTATTAAAACCAGAAGCTGAGCTTTGTAGATCGCTCCCAGGTGTTTGATAACAGAGCCCTTTGATGGCAATGATCAATGTGCGAAATTTATCATCCGAGTAAGCACATCTAGAATGTAATTCAAAGAGACGTGCAGCCAAAGTTGGCACAATGTTAGGTCAGTTGTTCAACGTCGCGTGCTCACGTGTTGCTTTGTAGATGTTCAACACTAATCATACGCGATGCCGCCATTATTAACATGATAGGCAAAATCGATCACGTGAAGTTACGTTCGCCTTTGTGCACTGTGGACGGTTTTCAGGTGCCATTTTCATAATAATTATTATGCTAGACGTGTTTAACAGTGAAACAATAATTATAGTATTTTGCATGCGTTTCCAGTAACATGTGTGTAGATATAAATACCTTTGTAAAGTTTATTTTGCTGTGAGGGGTCGAGCTGAGTGCAAATATCGCGTGCCTCCTCCTCACCTCCGCTCAGCGTACATATTTTCCAGGGCAATAAGATTTGGATATTGAAAACGCACACATTCTTCTATTTTTATTAGCGTTGATATGAAACCAATAAGACTTCAAAGGGTGGGGTATTGGCTCACAATTAGGCCCAATGTTGATCGATAATTATGGAACTGCGCGGGTATCACAATCTCTATAGTGTACGGCACATTCATGAAAATACATGCCCTGCTTACGCATAACAATCGAAAATCAAAGTAGTCTTGTGTTTAGATAATCTCAACTCTATTGAGCTGAAAGATTTTACAAAATGCCAAGACGTCGTTGAAAATACACAATTTCAAGAAACAGTTTTGAGGACATAAACATATGTGACAATATCTTAGTTTGTTTTAATTTTTATCGGCCTTTGACACTCAAACTGTCTGGGATTCAACAAATATTTGTATCGACGTTAAAGATAGAAACGGTGGCTTCTTGGCTCAGATGCTTTATTTGATAACATTACTTCCGGTCCAGCCCCACTGGCTCACCAGCACATACTGACAGCAAATGAAAAGAGAAATCGCAAGCAATCTATGCCAGCAAAATCACATTACGTATAGTGGCTGAGCATTAGCTGAATAGAGACCGGGACCAGAGAGGCATTGCAAAAGCGAGTAGCAGTAACTGCTTACTTTTCAAGAAAACAGTTACTGTTGTTAGGTAAACAACAGCGCAGGGTATTCGGATTACACATTTAGCTCGTCTTCTTCATTTATGTATCATGCCACCTGAAAACCACATCAGGTACCGTGTTGAACATAAAAAATTTAAATAAATTCAACTAGGTCATCATGGCTGGCGAGGAACACTGTAATATCTAAAAAAAAAATGTCCTTTTTTCTGTGCCAGATAAAATTAAAGTAGACAACCAACCAAACCAGACAGACAGCCAAACCAGACATAAATAGTTTTAGTAATTTAAAAACGAAGATGCGTCCCTGCCCGGGACGCATCTTTGTTTTTGTCTTGGTTGTCGATTTTGATTATTTTGTAATGAAAAAAGTTTTAACGTATTTTTAGTAATCACTCGGTAATCCTCTGCATCAAGCAATACGGAAATTCAATACGCTTTGATTTGGTATATCGCACGTGTAGATTGATAAACAAGAACAGCAGCGACATACGTTTGCGTAACCCAACCCCCTGATTTTAGACAGGTTCTAGAGTACCCCCATATAAGCGGTCAAAAACAACCATGGGCCTAAATTTCAAGCTGTTAACATCAAAATATTTTCTAGACACGATAAGGTTTTTAAAAATGTAGGTTCCAAAGGTTAATCCAGATGAGTCTTTTTCCTCCACGTAAAACCATTTCCATCTGAATGAATGCATCTCCATATATTAAGTTTTAAATTAAGTGGAATAATTATAGCTAAAACCTCTTTTCTAGAATCCGAGCTGTTTACATTATTTTTGTTTTTCATAATTTTTAGTAGGGTTCAGCAATATATTAAAATCGCCACCCAATAAATGGAAAGTATCATTGTACTGTTGTATGCGATTGTTAATATTACGAGAGAGTCTCTGTTAAGTCCATATAATTATATTGGTATGGTTATGATTTTTTCCTTTGTTTTAATATATACATTCGCTAAGTTTCCTTCTCGGTCCACTTCTGTTTTTTAATTTAAAATCAAACTTATTATTAGATAAAATTGCAACACCTTTCACGTTAGATTTATACGGACTAAAAACCGTTTCTGACCCCCATTCTGCGCTGATTTTATCGTCATTCTGCTGTTCAATATGGATATTTTTAAAACATGTAATGTCAATTTTTCACGAAAATAATGGAACCCGCCCAGTCACTTAATCATCGGCCAGACCTCTACAATTCATAGATGCAATTTTTATCTTTTCAGCAATAATTATTAAAAAGAAGGTATGGCAACATAAAACACAACTACATGTGCGTAGTCGTTTATATGTCGGCTTTCATTACACAATAAATTCCTACCCAACAAACAGGATGTAAAGTTATATCTAAACACAGAAAGCGAAATCTGGCCGAAGCTCAAACTTTTTCTTGTCCTTTTTGAAATTCAAATATATCTTACAACACAGGAGTTGATTGACCTTGGTCATTTATTATTAAAAAGTATAACATAATTTATTAAAATAATACAAATATACAGTTCTGATACCCTTCTTTTTGAAAGTTCTTATTTCGACATACAACATACCCAGTACACACAAAACATTTGTATAACATGTGTAAAATGTTGGTCCAACGTCGAAGACGCTGGGCCGACGTTGTACAAATGTTATACAAATGTTTTGTGTTTGCTGGGGCATGTATCATTTATATAACATATACATTATCAGTGATTATCTACCATACATCACAATACAATTAAATTATCAAACTACTCAAGAGGAAAAAGGAGGGGGTGACTAATTACCGCCCACACGTCTACTAAAGCAAAAATTACAATAAACAATTATAAATAAACTAATCATACAGGAAGGAAAGCTGGGGTGTAGAAGGGTAACTTAGTTTTAAACTTAAATCAAGCGACCAATACTAACGCTGACAATCTCACAAGCCCCTGGGGCCCGTCCCACTAAACATAATAAAATTAAGATCATCTTAACTTTCTCTTATTTATTACAAAAGTTAAGATGATCTTACCTTTTCTAATGCAAATAAGAGAAAGTTAAGATCATCTTAACTTTAAGATTATTTGTGGGATGGGCCCCTGGTGACTGACTATACAACAATGACAGATGAGCAGTGTTACACAAACATATAGTAAATTACCTAAACAGCATCAGTACAAATGAAATACATCACAAAACACTAGTCTTCAACCGCCATAAAACATTTCTGATGTCCTCGGAATTTGTTCTATGTGTTTATTGCTCAGGCTCTAATAATAAGATATTAAATGCAATGTAAACGTGAGCGTTTTTATTTTGATCTGAAAGGATTAATGCCTTATCTGTTACAAATCTAGTAAATAGCTTACACAGCATTGGTTGACGTCTATTTATGTAGGGGGTGCTCTGAGGTGGAATTGGCCCAAAGAGTTACGCTACTGCGATCTCTGGACAGTTGCGTGGTAGACACATTAATGCGTATCAAATAATTTAAAGGAGACGTAAACTGGTAAGGTAGTACAACTTCCTTAATAAATATTTTCAAATTGTTATTGTATTTAACATTTCAGCTACCCCTGCCAATTTCAGGCTCACTGATTCATCGCTGAAATGTCTTTTTATGAACCATGTTTTTTTTCAATTTGTAATCATTGTAAATGTCTTAGATAGCTCTTTCCGATTTATTTGAATAACTATGTCATTGGTCCGCGGCCATTATAACTATTTTTTAAGTGCTTTGACTGTCTTTATACCTCATATTCTGACGTATAAAGACAGTCCCCGGGCTGAAAGGGTTGGTCACTGATAAGTTTGGTGGGGTTTCCAATTAATCGCTGCCAGGGTGAGATGGTGGGGATTGACCAATCACACACCAGGAAAAGGTTGAAATTTTCAGATGCTGTGAGAGTTCACTGGCGACTATACTCGACGCGCCAAACCGCATATAGTCGTGATTATCGCTGGGAAATTACAATAATGGCAGTGTCTGCAAACGGCGCTGTTATATGAGAGTGAAATTACACGTTGCATAAACGCAGTCATCATGTAATTTCATATCAAGCGGGTGTTTTTTGTCGGAGATAATAAGGACTCGTCGGGATCAGAGGGACATACTGTAAGAGATGGAACACAGGTTAGCTGCTGTCCTGGGGATCCAAGAAGTCAGAGCGTTACAGGATGATTCCCCAAAACATATTACAGATGATTCAAAAGATCCAGGCAATTAACAAATGTACTACTATAGTAATGTAGGCATACATGTAAGTCAATGTTATGTTAATATGAATTAATGTTCATTCCATGTAGGTATGGTAATGGGAGATTGTTCCTTAATGGGTATAACATTATTTACATTTGATGGGAATTTAAAATCAATTACGCTACCTATTGTGATAACTCCTGAACCTTATAACCGCCAAATTATTTAATTGAAATTTTCACCCACTGACGCGACCCACAACTTCAGGTGAGGTAAAAATTATTCAGATTTGACAATCAGCATTGCATGCCTGAGGTTGAGATCTAGCGTTTTCTAAGTTATATATGTATAATATGGATAAGAAACATAGGTTTTCATGTTTCGTGATGTACAAAGTCAAGACCCTCACCTCCTTCCCTAAACTAATGCTACTTTTATCACAATTCCACCCTCGCGTTGGCCTTGTGTATTCCTTGGTCTGACCAAGTGGCTTATAATGTCAAGGACATCATTTTTTTACCATATTGGCCAGATAAAAATTAGATCAAATTCATAATGATGAAAATTCTTAAAATAATACAGTGTATTCAATCATGGTTGAAAACTGCGTTCTTGGCTGTTCTCGGACCTTGATATTATGAAGCTGGAATGAGGCTCAATGTCTTATTATTATCGCTGAACGCAGAACGATGCTACCTCCTGGCGAATGTGAAACACACAAACGGAAACAAAGCATATCTCCTATCCTTCGTCAATACATGTTTATTCCGTTTCAACGTATATGTTTACATATAACGCATAAAATACAAACTGATGTATTGAAAATATGTTTGAGCTTTGTAAACATTGACAATTTAACTACTCCTTTTTTAACTCTTTAACCATCAAGTTATTTAATTGGAATTTTCACTCACTTGAAGTTGTGTCTCGCTGACGCGATCAACAACTTCAAGTGAGTGCAAATTATTCAGATTTGACAAAGCAGAGGTCAACTATTGTCCCATTTTGCTGATTGGTGTCACGTTGTACCTTTAACATGGTTAAAAACTGGTAAAACAAAGTCAAGAGAAAAAAGAGAAAACTCGAATATAATCCTCACTGGTGGTTAAACATGTTAAAGGGCTAAGCGCCGCTCAGTGATGTAATGTGAATCTCTGCCGTAATTTCCACCTTAAAGCGCTGAATTTTTTTATGAAACCTTGGGATGCCAAATATTTTTTTTCAATTTTCAATTATCATAACTGTCTTAGTCAGCTCTTTCGATTCATTTGATTACCTATGTTATTGGTCTACGACAATTACAAATATTTTTACTCTTACAGTGCGGGGATCGACTTTAGACTACAGACTCAGATTCTGACGAATAAAGTCGATTCTGGCGCTGCTAGGGTCAAAGGGGATTATGACATTAAAATAATAATCTAGCCTCCTTGGACTAAAATGTCACGTTGTCAGTTATTTTCGAGGGGACGATATAATCATATGACATATGTGTTTAAAAAAGTTAAATAAATTATGGCAAGTATGTTTAACAAACTTCATAAAAATATTATCTTGAAGGTCGAGTTCTGCTCTTCAGAAGTTCAGCAACCTTAAACTTGATTCTCGCCAGTTCATTTTCAGAATTTGCTTCGTCTTTGCATTGCAATTTAGCCAGGCGTCGTTTGTACTCCTTCTGTCCCTCCATTAGCTCACTGCACATAAATGTATAATAGGGTATTATAATATTGCACTGCAAGTCTAAAAGGAACCTCTTACTTGAAAAGTGAGCACTTGCTGTTCTGCAAAGCGGCTCACACAAAAGTATCACTGATTGCCGCTCGGCTTTGCGCCATATCACTCTAGATATAATTATATATATATATATTTTTACTGTTTTCTGACTCGATTGTATCAGTAGTTACTGATTTATTTTCTCTTACTGATTTGATTCAGCTACGCAACGTTTTCAAACAAAAAACATCTTGTTGCAGCGATATCATTATATTGTTTTTTAGTAAAACACTTGCAAAAAATTGGAAAATATTTAAATACTATTTCTGATAAATCTATGGATATTACGGTTCTTATACGTTTTCAAAATAAACATCGACATAACAAAAATGTTGAATTTAACACAATTTGAATATACATTGATATAAAAAATATAGCATTAATTTAAAAAACGATAGTTAGCTAGTTATTTCCTCCTGTATACGTCATTATGTTTACTAATGCCTGTTATTGTATTGATTATCAATTGTAAATTATAATTTGTACAGTTTTTTGTACAGTTTTTTATTGAAACAAATAAATGGGTACCGCATGTAGCACCCATAGTTTTAAAGTCACCTGAAGTCCACCTCCCCGTCTCCATCTTTATCCAGTGTGTTTATCAGCCTATTCAAAGCTGAAGTTGACAGTGGGATATTTACATTCTGCAAAAAAAACATGAATGAGTGGTGTTTTAGATCACATATACTCATATAATTATATAGATATAGGCTAAATTAAAATTAGGCCATTATAACCTCCTCAGGATGGTGATATTCATCAAATGACACAATATTAAGAGGTTGATAAAGTATAATTTTGAATTGTTAAGCACTGGTTACGCAATAGCCAAGCAGTCTGAGCAATTGCAAGTGTCAACGCAGGGTATTGTGTAAGATGCACAAAGCCGCGAGAACTGGAGGGCTTGGTACCCATATTTGTATTAACCAGTCTTTCTGTTAATCGCGGTCATTCCAATTCAACTCGGAGTAATATAATTATAATTGTAATTAAAAACTAGAAGTGCAATAATAGTCAATATGATTGTAATTTTAAAATGATTTAAAATGCATGACGGGATAAAATTGTGATTGAAATAATAACACGTAACTGACTGCAACCTGGTAACTGCTTATTTTTCAAGTAAGTTACCTTCGACTTTGCAGAGTTGAATGCTGCACTTACCTGTAATCCTTCTTTGAACTCTTCTCTCGTGAGGGATTGACTTCCATCAGCGTCCAGTTTCATAAACCAGTCTACCAGCCGTAGATTCATCTGCCTCATGCATTCCATTAATAATATAATAGGATCTTCACTGAAAAACAAGCAATAATAATATCTAAAAAAATTAATTAGGAACACTGATCTTAAATGTATTCAGCTCGATTTCAATTCGACAAACATGGTCCGTCAGATACATTAGAATCACGTTTATGCACATATATTTTGCCGTTTACTGGGAAAAAGTATTAACTACATGTACTTGCATCATCTGTCATGTAAGAGGTTACTGCTATTCGCCTTTCCAGAGAGCAAAATTATTTGCCTCATAGTCGTGAAACTAGCAAACCTCTACAGTACTTCTAGTTTAAAGTGTGGCGATACTACTGCCGAAATATCACCACGCAGTGCATGCTTTAATGACATGGGTTACCCATTCGATTATCTGGTATCCACCTAACAAACAAACATGATGAGCCAGTGTTGTTTTAATGCTGGACCATTGTCTGCGACGCTGCCCCAGCATTAAAACAACATTTGTTCGATGTCTCGAGTTAGGAGGGGTGAGAACAAAACCAAGGCTAAGTCATTTTTATTTATTTCTTCAGCTATTTGAGTTTGGGGTACCATAGGACAAAAATAGTTGACTTAGCCTTGATTTTGTCCTGAACAAAATGGTCGATTATGTCTTCAAAATTGGTTATTTTCATGATATGTTGTGGTAGACACATGGCACACTGTTTTTTTGTCCTATGGTACCCCAAACTCAAATAGCTGAAAAATTGACTTAGCCTTGGTTTTTTTCTGAGCCCTTCAATTATGCATTACAAATGGGCCTACTTCAGTATGTTCGGCTCCTTCTTCATCACTTCCACGCGTCGGTACACTCTTCCATGTTCAGCCTGTAAATTCTGTCGCTGTCGCAGCTCCTCTAAAATTTCTGTGAAGTGCTCATCTACTCCCAGATCCTGATTAAAACATGACGAATGCAATATTTGACAGATTAAATTTTCTGACAAAAACATAGAATCAGTGCTGCATCGTGAGTGAAAAATGACGTAATTTATCTTTCTAATACGAACACTATCACTTGGGTCATTGCGCTGAGATCGGCGTTGGAGAAATCTGAACTCAAAATAAACAGTTGATATGAACAGGCTCTTCTACTCTTATGAACTGAGTTTTGGTGCTATTACTTTCGTTTAACCCTTTAACCGCCGGTGCCGCATTATTCGGGTTTTCATTCTTTATTAGCACATTAAGTACCACATTTTAAATATGATAAAGATAAAATGTGACATCAACCAGCAAGATTGGAAAAGAGTTGACCTTCATTTTGTCAAATCTGAATAATTTTCACTTACTTGACGTTATGCGATCCACAACCTCAAGTGGGTGAAAATTCTAATTGAATAATTTGGCGGTTACAGGGTGTTGCAATGTTGATTTACAATGCACAGAGAGCATGGATATAGAGTGTTGCAGTGGTAGTAACGATGCAGCTGAGCTTCCTTATTTTATAAATCGCTTTTTGTGCGTCCACTTTGAGTAACAACTAAATTTAAACATTTGAATAAAATGATAAAAGTGGTAAAGTGCAATGTTTCGACAGTATAATGTATATATAGATATATATATAGTATAATAGAGAGAGTTGCAGTGGCACTATCGATCCAACTTATTTTTTATGTTTGATTGATATCGGTGGCAAAACGTACTCAAATATACATGTGTATGTAATGATTTCATCAGTATAATTAGAATGAGTATTATTTGTTACAATAAAAATGTATATTACCAGAAAGTTAAGGTTCAATAATGTTTTGCTATTTGATAGCTGTATCCCTTTTAGCATCAGCAGTGCGCCATCACAGGTGATCGGGTTCAATCCCATCTGAAAGAAACAATAGCATGTCATGTTATATCACAACCCGAGAGTGAAAGAAAATTAAATAATTCAGTCATTCAGTTGTTTTTCTTTTTAATATGGAGGTAAACGACCATTCTCGGTCGAATACATCGTTCTGTGGTAACTGGATCTATTAAAATTATCCAATTGAAACATCAAACTAGCTCGGGTTTATCTAATGAACCATTAGGAAAGTTAAAAAAAGTTAAACCCTTCTTTCCTAATGTTCGCCACATTAAAACCATGATGATTATATAGTTACGTGCTAAGTTGTTTTTGCTGCGGGAAATGGTTGCTTATGATTGTCTAATTGAAATATTACATGACAATAAAAAAAACTTGGGTTCGAAGAAAATGTTTTTGTAGTGAATATGGACAAAGAAGAGTTAAGATACATATATCTACTGTTTATATCTAAAGCTTAGAAAACGATACTGCTATATGGGATCGTTTGTGAAATGAAACATATATTACCATGGCTACTGAATGTCCAATTTATACTTAAAATCCAATTTCTGGGATAACTTTTAATTCACTCGTATCATTTATATTATATTTGAATGAATACGTTTGAAAACTGAACGCGGACTAGTTTATTATCTTTGTTTTACCTTCAGTGTCTCTAGTGTATTATTCTTCTGCAGTCCCCCTATCAGATTTTTAATATGTTCATTGTTGATCCTGTTGTTAGTCAGATCCAGATTCATTAAGGAATGATTGCACCCGAGTGCTTCCCCCAGACCTATACATCCTTCCAGACTAAATCCATTCCAGCCCAGGTTTAACTCTTCTATGGCACAGTTTTTCTGAAATACAAGACATTTTATATTGGCGTTGTGTTTATTAAAAGTGATGACTTTTATCTGAATTATGACATTAAAAAAATAGTTTACAAGTGTAATAAGGTTGTAAGCTTTTCTCCATCTCTTCATACTTGGCATCGGAGATTGAGTTGCAAAACCTTGCTTTTTCTAACGCTCAAATCGGTCATTTTAGAATAATGCGTTAATTTAAAAAAAAATTAAACTGATCAAAATAATCTTGGGTAATGTCCTAGTTACAAAATGGCAGTTTGCAGTTACGAGGTATCTATGGATTCATTCTACAATGTTTTCGATGAATATTATTAATGTATCAGCATCATAGTCTAATGATCTGTGCAAACAAGGAAGAAATAAAGGAAATATGAGCTTTGCAGCGCAATGTTTGAAGACCTACCTTCAGACCCCGAGAAAACGCCAATGCCCCCTTTCCCCGCAAGTGATTCCAACTGATGTCAAGTTTGATCAGTCTGTGATTAGTTGCTGTAATATAAGATACATGTATTACACATCATCATATCAGACAATAATGGACCTAATATTGTGCCTAGGAATGACATAAGTACATCATCGTACCCGAACGGATCACATTGTGTGTGGTGTATACAACACATTGTCAACAAGGGTACGGAATTTCAATTTTATAAAAAAAACACAATATAGAACCTGTAAGGGTTAAGTTAGGTTTTAATGAAACAGTGTCTTATTAATATTATCTGGCAATTTATCACCCCCTTCAAGCCGACTTAATCAACTGGAAGTCGAGAATTGCGACAACAATTCATGGCATGATAGAAAAACTTCTTGATAATAAATTCCAACATGATAAGATTAAGCCCATTCAGAGTGAGAGCAAAAAATATCTTCACTCTCTTGATTCTTTTCGAAAATATTATTTGTTATCGATTGCCTGTAGGAGTGAACTATCGTAGAGTTGAAGTAGCTGATTAAAATATGTCTCCATGTGCATACAGCAGACACTTAGGATAGCCAGTTATCTCATCCTTGTCTCGTGTGTCTTACAATTTTGCAAATAATTTCCATTATTATGTAAACTAGGTTAATTTGACGTCCAGGGTCGCTATCAAAGCAAAACATATATCAACCAGCAGAAATGCTGTTGAACCAAATCTTGGTATGATATTGGGCCAGCGTTGCAGACGCCAAATTAATAAATTGGAATATTCACTCACTTCAAGTGGTGTCTCGCTGACGCGATCCACAACTTTAACCGGTTAGGTGAGTGAAAAGTACTCAGAGTGCACAAAATGGAGGTCAACTATTCTAATATTTTGCTGATAGATGCCACGTTTTATCAGTAACATGTTCAAACTAGTATTTAATATGTTAATAACAAACAATAATAAGAAGAATATTAATATAAATGTTTTTTAACCCTTACAGCGCGGGGATCGACTTTAGACGTCAGAATCTGACATCTGTAGACGTCAGATTCTGACGTCTAAAGTAAACATATTTATAATGGCCGTAAAATCATAACATAGGTATTCAAAGAGATCGGAAAGAGCTAACTAAGACATTTATGATGATTTTGAATCGAATAAAACCCTATGGTCTCCATGGTTTATAAGGTATAATTCAGCCCTTTAAAAAGTTAAGTAATACTATGCTTTACCTAGCACCTGTCCTAACACACGCCCAGTCTCTTCGCCAAGCTGATTGTGACTAAGGTTTATCTCCTGAATTGGATTATCCTGAAATAAAAACAGATCAATTATTTTTAGCAAAACATTCTTGGTAAAAGTGCTATTATACACGACCACCATATGGATGGTATCATGCACAACTAGTCTAACCCATTTTTTTGTGTTTTGAGTAATCAAGCATTGAAGGTTTTGACTTTTCCGTTCAATCAGGCAGCTGAGATAAAACCTTTAAAAGCCTAACATGGAATGTACATTGGATGTACATCACTGTACATTTAAATTATATAAAATATTTTTTTCTAAATATGGTGCATGCGAAATGAAAGCACTTTATCGTTGGTTACATGAGGGTTAGACCATTTGTGCATGTTGTTTTTTCGTTTGGTCTAGCCCACCATTTTTAAATAAATCACTGATTTTCAAAGAATTATCCTGCCTAATCCATGATATATTAAAATAATTCCATATATGCATCCACATATTAAGGAAATAGGATAAAAAACATTGAAAATATATGTTATTGATAGAAACAACTTGATAAATTTACGAGTTTCACATTGAGGGATAGACCATTTGGTCACTGATTTTATTGAACGGTTGTCTTTGTTTGTATTTTTTCGTTTTATCATGTACTTCAAGTTGTTGTGCGATTTTTCACATTTTTTTATGTATGATCACTCGAGGATGCACTGTCACTGATATCGAGTAACAGTCGCCTCGCTTCTTCAGCAGTGAACCGCTTTTTCTCTTTAAATTCTTAGACACGTCTATTTCACTCGTTTTGACTTGATCAGAAGTGAGGGTTAGACCATTTCATTTATCCTCTATGAAAATCGCCAAAAAGCATCATGCGCAAACAAACTTTGGCTAGTACCAGCTTGTGGTGAGAGCTTTCAAAAACACCCAAAATCTCAAAATCGTCAAAATGTGGGTTAGCCCACTTGTGCATGATGCCATTCATATATAAGTCGATGCAATGCTTAAGACAGCAAATAATGGTACTTTTATCATGTCCATATTACAAACCAACCAGTATTTTAAATGATGTTCAGATGATTTCGTTGTGCAGTTTTAAATTGTATACTAGTATATCTAATTATTATGCATTCTAATCAATCTTGAAGGGACTAGACTACGACCCAATTTTAACTATTGTTGGCAGAAAAACTAAACTTCTCCGTGAATATTTGCGTAAATATTACTAACACGATTTTTAGTGTTATCATTATTCGACTAATATATACACACAAAATAACAATAAACACACTATATAGCTTTTTATACACATATACCTTGTAAGTTTCTAATTTATGATAAACATGTATAAAACTAGGTGATGGACTAAACTAGCAAGTCCCCCAGTTGACTATTTGTTTTATACATACTCTTCACATTGTACATATATCAGCATAAATCAGCAGATCATTATTAACCCTTTGCCTGCTAATCACAACAATATTCGCTTTTCAATTTTGTTTAATAGCCGATTAAACCAATGTTATTCATGTTATTCAGAATGAAATGACTGTTTAAACATCAAGAAATGTAAATGTATGATCTCATATTAAGCTAATATGAGTCATGTTCAACCACTTGAGGTTGTGGATCGCGGTAGTGAGACACTACCTCAAGTGGTTGAAAATTAAAAAAACAGCTTAGCAGGATAAGGGTTAAATTTACCTCTATAATCCTAGACAGGATGGCCGCAGAACCATCTCCTAAAGCGTTACCTGTAAATAGACATACCCCAGTATGCAATATTACTAAACTAGGTATGATTTGAAAATTACTCATAAGTACACGTATATGAGAAATGGAAGGCAGTATGGTTTTAGTGTAAACAGCAGATTTCGTTTACTACTACATATATTTGATGTTAAACAATGCAAAACTGACTTTTTGAATAACATGTAAGAGCAAATATAACAAATGCATACATGCATCATTAAAGCATACATGTTTCCCGATACATGAAAATTTCTGAGGAAACGTGATATTTTATATTGTCTCTTGTTAAAAAAGGAATAAGCGAGTACATACTTGAAATATCTAGACATGTAATGTTTCTCTTTTTGGACATTCCGGCTGCTAACTTTTTCAAGCCAGTGGGACCGATTTTGTTATCCTTCAATACCTACAAAAAACAAAACAAATGTAAATATTGATTAAATGTACAGATGCTAGTAATCAATTATTCGTTTTGGCATCAATATGATAATGTATGGTATGTATACTACTGTGTAAAGCCATGGGGCAGTGACTTTTCAAATGATCAGCTACTGTCTTTTTGGCAGTATATTATCTGACAACTATGTAATATAAAACTTAAATTATTTGTATCATAAATAAACAACTACAGTGTAAATAACGTGATTTTTAGGGCAAATGAGTGGAAAACTTAATTCAAGCTTGCAACTTGATAACTTGATAGACTACTCGTATTTGTCGCCATTGTAGGCGAATACCCAGCAAACACAAAACATTTGTATAACATTTATCCAACGCCGGCCCAACGTCTCCGACTTTGAACCAACGCTGTATAAATGTTATACAAATGTTTTATGTTTGCTGGGTAGCTGTGTATACTTTATATGCTAAAGTGGCCTGACCCTTTCGTCAGAATCAATGGTACATATACCTGTAATATGCCACTTTTGTTCCCATGGAACGATCTGCCTCTCGATTATTTTCTTAAAGGCACTGATTATACATTTTTACTAATATGGATATGTCATTTAGTAACCATGGTAACCATGGTAATTGAACAAGTTGTTGTACCTCAATAAGCATAGTTTACTTCAAACATTAGTCATATAAGGCCTAATTGCTTAGCGTGTATAAAATTGAAACTAAGACCGTAAAATGTAAATACCAATGAGGATATATTGTAGTTAGCCGCTAACATTTGTGCAAAATACTTCACACCGCCATCCCCAAGGAGACACCCAGTCAAATCCAAATGAGTGACGTCGGAATTGTTCTGAAATGAAATAAAAACATTTGAATACAATTGCCTAATTCTAAAACATTTCGTGTCAAGTCGTAAAAATGTTAGAATGGGATATAATTTTAGATATCAGTTGCTTCGTTAGCATAACAGCTCTAGATATAATCACCTAAACATGTTAAAGAACAATCGGAACAAATACATAGTCCTACCCCTTATTAATCGTTAAAGTGATACATTAAAAACATTAATTTTCACCCCCTTGAAGGTGTCTCTCGCTACCGCGACCCACAACCTCAAGTCATTGAAAATTACTCGTATTTGTTTAATTTTAGACCAAACTTTTGCAAATATTGATGTTTAGCCCTTACAGCACGGGGATCGACTTTCGTCGTCAGAATCTGACTTTTGTAGACGTCAGATTCTGACGTTTAAAGTCAATCCCCGCATTCTAAGAGTAGAAATATCTGTAATGGCCGTAGACCCACAAAATAGGTATTCAAATGAATCGGAAAGAGCTAACTAAGACATTTATGATGATTTTAAGGTGAAAAAACCTTTGGTTGCGATGTTTTTTTACAAATTAAGTTTAAGGATCAAACACACATTTCGCTCCCAATAACAGTGATTTAATAGAGTAATCACGCGGATTAAAAACTGCTAGTAATAATCGTGCTTAACTAATGGCTAAGACACCAACTTAATCAAAGACGGTGATTAGCTGATTCTGTAAAGTGCAGATTGATTCTCAAACTGGTCATGGGTGGGGTACCATACCAGCAAATACAAAACTTTCAGACAATGATAGTTTAATGTTGGGTCAGCGCCGCAGACGTTGGGCCAACATTAAGACATCATTGTTTCACCGTGTCCTGTTTGCTGGGATACTTCGTCCGAACAATCTCATACATATAGTCTGGCAGCCAAAATAGGATCCCATGCACCCCCCCCCCCCCTAAAACTAAATTCCAAAACCAGTTTTAGGGACCTATTTTGGCTGCCAGACTAATAAGCTGCATAATCACTAATCACCACTGACGCTAATCCTTCAAGAGGGTGAAAAATGTAATTATTTAACTTGGCGCTTTAAGGGTTAATTGTGCTGTTATATTATGTAATTCACTGCATAACAACAAAAAATGAAGTACGCCTAGCTCGGTAGGCCTATTTCCTCATATTGTTAGCTTATTGCACACCTTGTGTATATTCGCTATTTATCGACAAAATGCTGGATAGTGGGCCTAAATTAGCCAGGAAAGTAGAATGAGTAATTTCTCTTGGCCTAGGTAACCCCATAATTAAAAAAATGTTTATTTTGCTCTAGGTGGTGTTTGATATAATCTGAAGATGAGTACATTGTAATATACACTTGAATATCATCCAACTGTTCATAATCAAGATAAACGAAATAGTTCACCATGTTCACGAGGAGGTGGGGTGTATTTTTTTTGTTCAAAATATTTCACAAACTCCAACAGGTTGAGATATTATATGTTTAAATGTCGAAGATTAAAAAATTTAAGGAGATTTCTATGGGTAATTTTATATTTTGTTCTAATATTTTCAAATGTTATATTGCCTGGTTGTGGGCTATGGTAATATGGCACTGTCCAGCAAAAACAGAGGTACTAGCATATTGATTTCTACTCAGCCTCTATCACGAAAGGCATCAGTATTTCTTGGAAATATTGAATTGTATGGGATAATCGTTGCATTTTGTTAATTTAATAGACCTTCAAATTGTCTTATCTTCCCATAACTAGAATTAGGCCTCGTCGGAGGCCAGGAACTTATTAAGTTTATTGCAATAATGTGTGCTTAATAATTCGCGGAAAGATGGGTGCCGTGTGTGTGAAACGGTTGACAATTCTGAGAAACCTCCCTTATGAGCATGTCAAATATAACGTTTGATATCGCTAGGTCGATTAGTTGCGTTTTTAAAAAGGGGTGAGAAAAAATATATTTACGATTGTATGCGTGGTTGAGAGCTTAAAGGGATAAGGCTGGTATAATGCTGGCCCAGCATCACAGACAGTGGCCCAGAATTACATCAGCATTAGGCCAATGTGTCGTTTTATCTGGGTAGCGGCTTTTCTGGCAGTGGGGGGAGTAAAGCGTCACCCGCACAGTAATGTTGCAGTCGCAGCTAACACTGGACAATCACCCAATTCTGTTTCAATGTCGGGCAAGCGGCGATGACGTTGGGCCAACATTGAAACAGTATTGGGTAAATGGCACGTGTTTGCTGGGATGCTGCCACCAAGTGTACAGCAGACAAAGTGTCGGGCCAGCGTCCTAGACGATTTGTCGGCATTGGACCAGCAATGGGCTGCGAAATTGGCCAACATTGAATCTGAATTGGGTGGGTAGGCCTACATCGTGTGTACGAGACACGGGGCAGCACGATTCACTGGCAAGTATTGACTGGGTGTTGGCCAGCACCGGCGATGGTGGTGGAAAGAATAAACGTTGAAGATATATTTTAACTTGTCTCTTTGGTCCTTTCCTTAATTATATCCTGGACATTTAGGATTCTGGCCAATGAGGAAAACCAATACAGTTATATTTACAACATGTAAAGCCGAATTTTGTCTGTAGCACTCAAACAGCCTAATGCCGGGCCTCGGAGTTCGGGAACTCCTATTCTAGTTGTTTCTAAATTTATCAAAATGTATTAAACGTGATCAATTCCATTAAGTCAGTTTCACCGGTATAATTGGGCTTTATTAAATACATTTTCTGGGTAAAAAAATCTGATGACGTCACCACGTGATAAACTTACTGGTATTTAAATTTTTATTTAAATGCCTTCATTAAGCTATCAGGCAGTCGATTCTGCTTGTACCTATGGCAGAGTAGTATATATACTGGTCTATGTCATTATCGTTTAAAATACGGTCATCTATTACAGCATGGATAAACTATTTCCAGGTTATAATAATTATATCGATAACGAGGATAAGTGAATGAAAGTATATTTTTTATGTGTGAAACATATTGATTTTGACTATTTTTTTCTAAATTTGATTGGTCAGCGATCCTAAATAATCTTGTCTTATGTTGGATTATTTATGTTCATGTAACTTATTTGCATGTCATAATAAATATGGTAAATGTTATAATTTACTACAGTATAAAGCCAAAAGGCAATACAACTGCTTACTTTCAAATATGCAGTTACAGCTTTTTGTTGTACATCATCAATATTAATAGTTTATTTGATGATTAAATAATTGATATTGGACAAAGTGTGGACTCGCATTGGCATGGTTTATTGGTATTTATTAAAATCTAGTTATCTCGATATCAATTTTATTTTATGCGGGTTTGAATAGTATTTGTGTTTCGTTATGCATATTTCATAACTATATTATATATCGCGTACTATCAGCAAAACTGTTTGATGTTCTACTCACAGGAGTGACAATTACAACAATTACAAGACCAAAAGGCAGACACTGCGTTTCGGCTTTGAAGAGCAAAACTGAGTTCTAAAATGCGAAATAGTATGATGCCATGTCATCTATGAACTGATGAATATTACGAAACGAGACGACTGGAAGCAAACCTAAACGATACAATAAGATACCATATCATACACCCATCTATGACAACAACATACTTTCTGATCGTCTATAAATAAAAAAGGAACATTTGGCTAAGTAACATGCATGTTGATGGTGGTGGTGATGGTGGTGTTGGTGGTGGTGGTGTTGGTGCTGTTGTTCGTGGTGGTGGTGGTGGTGATGGTGGTGGTGTTGTCTGTGGTGTTGATTGTGGTTGTGTTGGTGTTGGTGGTGGTGGTGGTGTTGGTGGTGTTGCTATTGGTGGTGGTGGTGTTGGTGGTAATAGTAATATTTGCTATACGATAAATTCATTCGGCCACTTTTATTATAACATAACAACGCTATCTGGTATCCTTTAACTGTTATAGCAATCGTTTTAATTGATTTGTACGAGCTTATTCAGATCATCCTATTTTCACGTACACAGTCTACTCATCATAATGGTGGGCTCCATGATAACGATTTTTTTTTTTTTTTTTATTGATAAAACTATTCGATACAGTGATTATTACAAAACATGTAATATAGGTAAAAAAACATACATAATAATGATAGTTAAAAGGCATAATTATACATTAAAAAAACACAGGAAGCATTGAGCCGGTGTCCGTCCAGTGTAGGAGAACAAAGAACCAACACCGGCCCAGTACATCGCATATCTATCAAACACGAGAGGTTTGACCAGCGCTGGCGCAATGTTGTTCCAGCATCATCGACGCTGTCCAAACCTTGCCCCAGCATCGGACCAAACCTCCGCGCCTGGTGGGTACCTAGAAAACACGACACATCGACCCAATGGTGGTCCAATGTGGGCCAGCGTCTACTGGCCCAACATTGGTCCAGCACCGGGCCGATGTATCGTGTTTGCAGGGTATTGTATCATGTGTGAAATCGAAGAATATATTACAGCGTGCATAAGCAGAGGCCCACGGTCCGCCATGACATAGAGGTGAAAAGTGTATTACACAAGTGACCTGAAAGACATGCCAGCAAGGACGAGACATTAAGCACAACGCCGGTCCAGCGCTGGGCCAACATCGACGATAGTGGGTCAACTCTGGACTAGCACTGCGCCCATGTCTCGTGTCTGCAGGGATGTTTATAGAAACGTGTGGTTATATAATTTAGACTACAATAGGGTTGTGGTTGTGAACACCCCTTTGTTCTCGAGGTCAGTCATTTACCATGTTTACTGCATAGCACAAACTGTGGGCTATCCAGCATTCTAAAAACTGACCCCGAGATCAGCTTTTATGACCTCACGAATATTATGAGCAAAGACACATTCCTTGTTTTTGGTCAGGTCACAAAGAAAAGGGCATCACAGCTCAAATATATTCCTAGTTACATCCATGTGTATAAAAAGGAGCATAGCTATACTACAGCATGAACATGATGGATGTGAGTAGGAATATATTTAATGTGTCCAACAGAAACCTCATTTATCACACCTCCGTACGAAAATATATATATATATAATTACACGAGGGAGATTGAAAGTGGAGGATCAGTTAAGTGAGGTATCTGGAAATAGCATGAAAGGCTGCACATTACGGGGAAAATAAAATATGATTATTATTGGTCATTTCTCATGTAGTAGTCATAGTATGCGATTAAACCTACAGCAAAAATATATGAAAAAAATGAGTTAAAAAATGCGATTAGAAGTAGCTTCTAATTTTACAAAATATATCAAAATCTATGTTTACGTACAAACAGAACAACATGTAGAAGGAAACAAAATAGTGGTTATAAATAAAACTTGATTCACGGTATGTCTATTTGTATGTACAAACCTACGCATTAGGATGCACATACATTAAATAGAGAGCTTCTACTCTCACAAAATAATATATAGGCAAAAGTCGGTGTATACTTATATACATCTATCACTAAAATGATACGGAATATTAATGGTTATATGATTTGATCATGTTGATTGTAATATGTATAGACCTATTCACATACACATGATACATGTAAACACAATAATGGTTACACTGTAGCGAAACAAAAAAATGGTGATATAAATTGATTTTCACACATTTAAGATGCATTCCTGTCAAACGTTCATACATATGCGTACATATGTATACCTGGACATGTGTAACAATATTTTAATGGAGTATTAGTAATATATAACTTTATTTCAAATGTAATGTTCTTAATATATATGTATCTCTAAAAAGGAACAGTATAATGGTTGTATAACTTATCCATCAGTATGCATGCACATGTTAAGATGCATGTCCACAAATAGATCACACATAAGCGTACCGATATGCAGGTCATGTACATATATAATACAATAATAAAAGGTCTATAACAATTTATTAAAATGCAGTGTCTCTAATACGTTTTAAAATATTAACAGTATCTTTATTCAAGTATAATTTTTGCCAGTGTAAGTCATACATACATCTATAGTTAATATAAGCGCGTAAAGACGCAAGGAAAGTGTTAACATTTCTCTTGGTTTTGGTATATTTTGATAAAATCCAATATTTAAAAATTCCGTAACAAATAATTGTTATCACATCAACAATATGTGGTTCACAATGTTCACTTATAATGACATCAGTAGTACTAATGTTGCGCTGTAAAATTTTCGATAATATTCGCCATATAGAATTTGCTATCTCACAGTTGTAAAGTAAATGTGAATTATCTTCATCAATATTGCAAATATCGCACTTTTTAGTATCAATAATACGCCACATATATAGATTTACACCACATGGTAGTATATTGTGTAAAACCTTGTAATTAAATTATGCTAGTTTGTTTTCTTTGATGTCTAAAATCTTTTTTTGATAAATGGTGGAAAATTCTAAACTCTGGTCGTCAAATAATCGTTTCCAATTAATTTCACTTTTGGGGACATCTCGCCAGCATTTTTGTACAGTTTTATAATAGGACGAGCATCTTAAAAGCGGAATTATTTGATCATTTTCTTGATTTTGAGTGGCGTTTTCTAATCTTTCAACAGGTATATT
Source organism: Flabesymbios commensalis (assembly GCA_964017125.1). Taxonomy (NCBI): domain Eukaryota; kingdom Metazoa; phylum Annelida; class Polychaeta; order Terebellida; family Flabelligeridae; genus Flabesymbios; species Flabesymbios commensalis. Next base: position 18,695,272 of record OZ024914.1, on the reverse strand, counting down.
TTCCAGTATAGTACTTAAGTATGTTTGTAATGCTTTTTTTAAGGTAAAAATCTCAGCTAAATAATTGTTTTTGGTTCTTAATTTATTATAAATATATCTTTCGTCTATGGATCCCTGTGTTACTTTTATGTCTTTAACATATATTATGCCGCTCTCTATCCAGGATTTAAAGTATATAACATGTTTTTTAGAAGCTGTTTCGTATGAGATCCATTTATTTCCCCGTATATACGTGTTTAGTATTTCATCTCGTGATACAGGTTTCTCAGTTTGGTTCACTTTGCAAAAACTAATAATAATATTTTTATAGAATGATGGTAGGCTGTTTAATTTCTCAAAGACGAGGGAATCCGTGTAGTTTAATTTTGATATATCGTCGAAAGATCTCAGATATTGTTTGCCGTAGAAGGACCAGTTATTTTGTTGACTGTTAATAATTCGCGGAACCCATGATGCGCTTAGGGCTAGACAATATGTCTCAATGTCAAGCATGTTTACACCTCCATGTATGATGTCTTGTCGTAAAATATGGCGTTTTATTCTATCTCTTTTTCCCCAAATAAAATTAAACAGTAGTGTCTTAATTTTTTAATTATATTGTTTGAAAGGAATCAAATTTAGTAATAGAAAAGTTATTTTTGAAATTAATAGTCTTTATAATTAATATTTTACCGAAAATGCTTAATTCTCTCTTTTTCCACATGTCTAGTGTTTTCTCTAAAATGTCTATTTTTTTACTCCAGTTAAGGTCTTGACACTCTCTATCACTTTTCCCAACATAAATACCTAAGCATTTTACAGGTTTTGAAGTAAAATGTATTCCTAGGTAATCGTAATCAGTCTGTTCATCTGTTTCTGTTAAGTCTATGCCTATAGTCTTGTTTATATTTAGTTCTAAACCAGCCGCTTCAGTAAAATATTGTATTTCTGCTAGCAATTCTTTTATGTTTGCTTTATTTTTCAAGAACACTGTGCAGTCATCTGCAAATTGACTAAGTTTTATATATTTTTTCTTATGCATAAAGGCCGCTTCTAAACCATGAATGTTTTTATTTTCTCTTATATTAATTGCCAGAACCTCTACCACTAAGATAAACAAAAGGGCTGATACAGGACACCCTTGTCTTATACCCCTCTCCATGGTAATCCTGGACGATAGATACCCATTATTTTTTAAACAGAAAACGGGGTTGGTATACATTGTCTTGATCCATTGACAAAACATTGGACCAAAATTGAACAATTTTAAAGATTCGAACATAAAGTCCCATTCTACTGAATCGAAGGCTTTCTTGAAATCCAAAAATAAGAGAATGCCGTTTTTATATTTATTGCTTTCAATTATATCAGAAACAAGTCTAATATTCTGTCCTATAAATCTGCCTTTGATATACCCGGTCTGGTCGTCATCTATAACACTACAAAGCAAGCACCTTTTGCATACGTCTAGACATAATGAATGCCAGAATTTTGTAATCTGTATTAATCAGACTTATTGGTCTATAGTTGGCTATGTTTTCACGCTCTCCTTTTTTATAGATTTGTGACATCACAGATTCTCTCTGTGATGGACATAGCTCTGATTTTACGAAAGCTTCGTTAAAAACAGAAATAACAAAATGACCAAAATCAGGCCAAAATTCTTTATAAAATTCAGCAGTTAGCCCGTCTAATCCTGGGGATTTTTTTAATCGAAGATCTTTTATCACATCATTGGCTTCTTCTATTGTTACTAAGCCTTCGCATATTTTCATTTTTGCCTCTTCTAATTTATTTTTCACATTTGTTTTATTTACGTATCTTTTAATATTATCAAGCTTTCTTCTACGTGTGATATAAAGTTTTCTGTAAAAATCGCTCGCTGTTGATAGTATTTCTTTGTCATTTTTCACAATGTCTCCCCGCTCATCTTTTAAAGTAGTAATATGAGCAGAATTTTGTCTAATATTTTCTAATCTCAAGAAATATGACGTGCTGCGTTCCCCCTTTTCTACCCATTCTGCTCGTGCACGAATTTGAGCGCCTTTAGCTTTATCTTGCATTAGTTTGTCATATTCGTATTTTAATGTTTTCCGAAGCTCTTTTAATTTATTGCAATTGTCTCCTGTTCGTTTTTCTAGTCATATAATATTATCTATGTGGGATGATATTTCTTTTTCGATGGGTTCTATGGCGCATCTTTTATTTCTTGCCTTTTCGGTACAATAGTTTATAGAAAATTCTTTGAATCTAATTTTACATAAGTCCCAAATCAGGCCTTTATCATTTATGTTTTCATATTCTTCAATTGTGTTTTTAAATAGATCCTTAATGCCAATTTTAAATTCATCTTCTCCAAGCGCAGAACTGTTTAGTTTCCAGTAACCTGGTCCTCTAGATGTTTTACTAGACCGTAAATGTATCACAACCGCCTTGTGGTCTGGTACTGGTGCAACCTTAACATATGCCTTCTGCAAATATTTGGCTAAATTTTCATTACAAAAAATATAATCAATTCGTGACATTGCTGTTCTGCTTGAACAATCGGTGAAAGTAAAACCTTTCTCGTTTGAATGAAGAGATCGCCAACTGTCGGCAATATTTAAATATTTTTTAAATTTGGAGAAATTAGATGACGAAGCATCTGTTTTACCAGAGAGTCGGTCTTCCATATTATCAACAGTGTTGAAATCTCCTCCAACAATTACATTACTATCATACAATACATTTTCTTTACACCATTTCGATGCAGTTATAAAAAATTCTCGTCTCTCAGTTACATTTGCTGGAGCGTATAAATTGATAATTGAGTAGTTAATGTCGTTTATTTTTACATTTGCAATAAGTTTTCTGGCATCGTTACAAAAATGTTCGTTTTCTACCTTTACATCTAATCCTGGTTTAAACAGAATGGACACACCTTTGCTAAACAAGGAATTTAAGTGTCCATGTATGGATTTTCCATTCCATTGTTTCATTATTTTATATTTATTGCATTTAGTAAAATAAGTTTCCTGTAAAAGAATAATTTCGACATTTTGAGCCAAGAGCCACTGAAAAACAGTTGTTCTTTTTGTTGTGGACCTAAGTCCACGTACATTTAGTGTTAATATGCTTATGTTTGTCTTACTTGACATTGTTTGTGCTGTTGTTCTTAAGAATTTTCACAAGCGTTATCCATGGGCGAGCTAGGTCATATTCCGTTCTTGACAGTCCGTTATCACATTGACGTGACTCAGGCTACCTTAGCATTAGCAGTATCTGAATTTAGTCCTGTCGTCTGAGCGAGTGGTGGTGTTATGGGATTTGGTGTAACGTCTATGGCACTGTGGCCCTCTGCCATTGTTGTTGTTGAGCCAATGTTAATTTGTTTGGCCTTTTTTTGGTGCGGTGGTGAATTGTCTTGTCTTCGTTTTCTCCGCGTGTCAAACACGGATGGTGTATTTCGTGCGTGTGGAGGTTCACTGCTGGTATGAGTGACTTTCCTCATCGTACGTGTGCGTGATCGTGCGTCATGTTCACCACCATGGCGTTCTGGTGCGTTAGTGGTTTTGCTTGGTATCTGTGTCGTTGTTTGTCTTGGCGTATCCGTGATGTTGCTAGATGTTGCCACAGTCTCACGTGGTGTTGTCTCTGCATCAACCTGTGCTTCCCCTCTAGCAGCGTCTCCATCTGGTGTTGATCCTACGTCAGTCTCACCATCCTTGACCGGCGATCCTTCCATTTGCTCCAGGTTGTCTTGTGTATGTTGTCGTGTAATCAGCTCATCACGAATATCAGCCATGATTTTACCCAACATGTTGTTGCCAGGCCAATATTCTGGTTTAGTGCGTGTTGTGGCCTGTGCACTAAGGCCAGTACCCCAAAATTTGTCTGTAATTGCTGCCGCCATGACGGGGCTGAATTTGATAGTGCTGCCTGATATTCGGTGCATTGCTTAGCTTTCAGAGTAAGGAGATGCTTCATGCTAGAAGTGTCATTATCTATATCTTTATTGTCCTTGATGTCATGTGATAATCTTGTAGCTAATCCAGCATGTTCGGCGTCTTTAATCCGTTGTGCCAGATCGAGCTGTTTGTTATCATAAGCGCGTTTCCACAACCAGGCATGTTGAACACTTTTGAATGTTTGACCATACGCTGATATTTTATTGTGGTATGTGTTTGATAGGACCACATGATGGGTTGCAAAACATGTCATCTCTATCTCAGTGTTCATAGCTGGGCAAGCAGGATTCCCTGCTTTGTGTCCGGCTTGATGGCAAGCCTTGCAGTCAACATTAAACTGTCCATTGTGGAAAATACGACACTTACGATGTGCAATGTATGCGTTTCTGTTGAGTGCGTTTTTGATGGGTCCTTCTGCATACATATATCTATCCCCATTCTTGTAATCAGTTAATTTTCCATTATTGTCTCGTTCATTTGCATATTTAACGTCAGTTTTCAGGATGACTCCGATCTCTGACATGTGTTCTGCAATCAAATCATTTGAAACAGAGAGTGGTATATCTTTAATTGTAATTTTTTCTCTAATCTCATCAGGATTGTTTTGCCTTGTCACTGTAGGATTTTTGTCATATAGTGGAACAAGTTGATCCCGTAGCATGATATATTTTCGGGTTATGAAGTTCAGCCTGGTCTCTCTTGTTTTGAAGTATAGGCGCCATGTCCCGCGTACGTTTTGGGCGCCTTCAATTTTCCCTGGGCCAGTTATTTTAGCTGCCGCTGTGCATACCTCGTACGGCCTGAGTGGGGTCTTAGCTGTGTCACCTTGTAAGTTGCTCTGCTCGAGAGCGCTTTCAAAATCCGCTTGGCGGAAAAACAGTGGTTCTACTGACTCCTTGGCCTGTGGTTGTTGATCCATTGTGCTGTGTAATTGTGCAATAAACAAAGGTGCAATCAACAGGTGTGTGCAGAAATCTGTGCAGGTAATCCTGGTGTGTACAGTATATACAATCCAATTCTATATCATCGTGCAAAATTTTCAAATCAATCAGAAAGGTGCAAATATTCCAAAAAATCTTGAAAGTGATAATGAATGTGACGACTGAAGCTTTATATACAATATGATCTATGAAATATGATGATTTGTTCGATAAATCCGGGTGAAAATGTCAAAAATTGTCTTGCGGTGAGAAAACTTGCGTCGACCCAACAAGACCACGTGACAGATAACGATGGTACCCCGAACATCGTCATACTTGTTTTTAGTTCCATTTGTGTCAATGTACATGAATGTACTAATCTGCCGAATGAATGTTGTGCTTGGTTTCGTTCTTTAGAATATGATTTAATGTTCATGAGTTATGATTTCAGGCGGGACACAGGGTGTGCACCTCATAAAATACGACCATGCAAAAATGCTATGTTTCTATAATTTGAATAATTGTAACCAGTACCTTTTTATTGATAATATGAGATGGTATTAGAATATATATGTTTACCTTAGAAATATATATATTTAACTTAGATCACAGGACACATGGACATGAATTTATCTCGCTGTTGAACTTGAAGAAAAAAAAATATAGAATATCGGTCATACAGTGTTGCTATGCTAATCTTAACTGGATTATTAACCTTTTCACTACCATACATGACGGAAATTTCCGTCGTCATTCGTCAATGAACGTAACCATAAAATGACACAAATTTTCGTCAAATATATACTACATTTATGTATTTTTCGTCATTTGAAGCTGGAAATTGCGTTAGCAATTCCAGCTTCAAATGACGAAAAATAGAACTCGTACACCAGTATATCTGGATCCTGGCATGCACCCCGGCCTGGAAGTCAAAGGGTTAATAATTTGGGAATAAGTGGACTTAGGCTAAGTTAGAAGCCAAGTTAAATTATGACCTGGGCATATGGCCATTTACGTTGGAATAAGTCAGTTCTCTATGTTGGTATGAGATAAAAAGACAATAACATGGCTAAAGTCGTATTGTCTCTTACATAAGCCCTCTCTAGTTGTATTCTCCCTCGGAATCATGGACCTGCGGTACGGAGACGATGCAAGACCCATGACCCTCTGGATAATACAACTAGGTCGGGCTGATATGCGAGACAATACAACGTTAGCCATGACATAATCTATAAATAGTAACTGACCACTAAGGCTATGGCACACGCTCTGACTTCACCATCTGACATCGGCTGGTTCTTCAGGATCATCTCTCTCTGATGAATACTACTCAGCACCATGGTGGAAGGTGGAACAGAAAACTTACAGCATGCTTTTCTATACGTTCTCTCAGAAATTTCCATCATCATTAATTTTCGCTTCCTGTTTTCCAATAGATCTGCAAATACAAATCAATGCAACTTTTTTGAATGACCTGTCATGAGACTGATTTCCTAATAGTTTTGTTGCAAGATGTGTCTGAATAATTTGACACAAAAAAATGAGATTACATCCTAGCTTGGTGACGTTTAGAAGAATTATCTGTTTATCACGACCAACGTGTGGGCATTATTTGCAAACAACAGGGAGCTTAATATTTTTCAAATTGTTAATTTTTTTCAAAAATAGGCCTATTTATTGCAGAGAAAATAAGCAATTAATACTTTTTCAGACATGGTAAACTCGTCATATTTAAATGATGACATACTGAATTCCCTAAGTGACCTACATTTTTATCAAATAGAAAAGTGGTCTAGGCCTACGTGGAGAAATACTGTTGGTTTGCCCGCTTATTTTTTTCAACTAAAAACAAAATTAATACCCTTCATTATATTTGCTCGTATATGACGTGACCAAGTGATATAACAAGGCTTATTTTCTCGTTTATATACCACAAAAAAAATGAAAAATGGCGGTGAAGACAACAGCAATAATTATGACATTAATAATCAAGAAAAAACACCTACCTTCATCGCTTGAATCGGAGGAGCTTTCACAGTCAGTAGATCGATCTTCAGATATAGGAGACAAGGAATTATGAACAGATGAATCATCATTGTGCGTATTAAGGTAAACAGATATTGTCTTGGTAGAATTGTCACTTAATGAGTCCGTCATTATGGTCTTTATTGTGAACACCTTACGATAATGTGTTACAATGTCAATCATGAAACAAGTACTAATTGATATTGACCACTTTCTCTTAACGCTGTCCGGTCCAGTGCGCAAAGGATTAACCCTTTCTGCCCGGGAGCCTTATTACTCACGACGTGTCAAATGCCCATTCAAACTCACTTTAACCCCGCCTGGCACAGACCGATTCTTTTCACTTTGAGATGCGATTTGCGGCATCTCAAAGTAACGGAAAATTTGCAGTCACTTGAAGTTGTGGATCGCGGTAAGCAAGTCACAGTTTTAGGCGATCGAAAAGTTAAAAAATCACATCATAAAATAACCATCAAACATCAAATATCAATCAAAAGCTAAGGACATCTTTCTTGCCGTTATACCGTTTTATTTCAATAAACTGTATACACATTTTGTCATTTTGGTGAATAAACGTAAGAAGGAATCTTTGACGATTGAGGTCTATAATAGACACCGCGGTCTTTTTTCCTAGTTTTCATAGAAAACAATTATATTTATTTTTCGACACGTAGCGGATAATAGGTTTGACGTTCGTGTCGTAATAATCCCGGCGTCAGGATTACTGGGTGCTTAGTTAGCGGCTTATTGACAGTTGTTACACCGTGTTCTGACCTGTTGTTGTCACTGCTGGCTTATAATCTCCTGCCCAGATTGTCAAACGTCCACTATAATTGCTATTACACGTCAAGTGAATAGTCAATCACCTGCCAAACATTATGGATAGCCCTGAAATTATATATTTTGTAAATACAAAATTAGCGATGGTATCGGAGAAAATACGAATGATTTGGCATGAATGAGTTTGCATGTTTAGCTTTTATATCCAAACCATCCAGCATACAATAATGTATCAGGTGTTACTGTAACACTTTAAAATTGTTATTCCCTGAACAGAAATATAACTGTATATTATGTCCAACATAATATTGTGTCGCCATTTCAATGCAACATCTACTGTAATCTAAAGCAGCTCTGCATCGAAAACAATTCAGGCTTACACCAAACAACAAATCATATGCAACCTCTATAGCGCAGGGACCGTCTTTATATGTCAGAATCTGACGCCTGTAGACGTTCGATTCTGACGAATAAAGACGTCCCCGAACTGAAAGAATTCCAATATTTATAATGGCCGTAGACCCATAACATAGGTATTCAAATAAAGCGGAAAGAGCTAACTAAGTCATTTATGATGATTTCAAATTTAAAAAATCCTTTTGTCTCTATAAACAACTCACTCACTCAACTCAACTCACTCAACTCACTCACTCACTCAACTCACTCACTCACTCACTCACTCACTCACTCACTCACTCACTCACTCACTCACTCACTCACTCACTCACTCACTCACTCACTCACTCACTCACTCACTCACTCACTCACTCACTCACTCACTCACTCACTCACTCACTCACTCACTCACTCACTCACTCACTCACTCACTCACTCACTCACTCACTCACTCACTCACTCACTCACTCACTCACTCACTCACTCACTCACTCACTCACTCACTCACTCACTCACTCACTCACTCACTCACTCACTCACTCACTCACTCACTCACTCACTCATACACTCACTCACTCACCCACCCACCCACCCACCCACCCACCCACTCACTCACTCACTCACTTACTCACTCACTCACTCACTCATTCACTCACTCACTCACTCACTCACTCACTCACTCACGCTTTGCGAAGGTTTGCGATTCAAATTATCTTCCTTATGTTTCAGACAGACAATGGTTAATCTTTCATTTCTCAAGTCTCCCTGGATGGTGGTTGTCGCCGGCTTCATGTTACAGCTCCACAGTGTGGGAAGTGAATACACGTTTGGACTCTTACAAGTGGAAATAATCCATGATTTTAATACATCTGAGTCACTGGCCTCATGGATTGGCTCTCTACAAATTGCTGCATTCTACCTAACAGGTTGATACCCCTAATTCTGACAAACTCTTTACATTCCTGAGGGACAGTCACATCCAGTAGAGACAGGTGTCGCAAAAAATCTGTTTAGTTCTCTCAGCTTTAAGCCCTGTCTCTGGGTTTTCGACGTGGCTGACTTACAATGTGACCACATATAACATTTAATCCCTATTGTGACTCCACTACCTTGTTGACCCTTAGAGCACTGAGCTAAGAAATTTACATTTTCAGCCACTTGAAGTTGCGAGACTCAAGTGACTAAAAATTAGTGTTATTTGTGAAATTTAAGTCCCAACGTATATCAGTGTTTCAAGATTGAAGGCATATTTTATTTTTAACAACTGGTTATACAGGTGCTCACAAAAACACAGAATGGCTACTGTAGTCGACTTCAGTGTTCTAAGGGTTACGGTTTTGGGCATCTATTTTAGACGCATTTTCAAGATATGTGAATTTTCACCAAAATTAATATATGCTGAACACGATTAGCCCGGTTCCCAAGCATACTTTTTGGTTTTGTGTCATCTAATTAGCATAGCAAATCGGTTACCAATCTCCAATTTGAAAAAAAACATTACATTTGTTAATTCTAGAACTAAGCAAGCCATAAATATGCCAAATAAGGGTCATTTTACTATTTTGGGGGTGATAAATCCATTGAAATGGTTATTTCCTAACTTTGGGATCATCTTATCTCTAGATCTTTAAATCCAAGATGGCCGCCATCGCCATTAAAAAATATATAAAATACGATAACTTTGGAACTAAGTTATAGAGGCACCTAATATATCAAAACCCACTACTTTTGACGTGAAAAATCCGATGAAATGGCTATGTCTAAGATTTTAAACAACTTTGCTCTCTAAATTCAACTTTTAAACTAAAAAAGCCATAAGAATGCAAAATATATCAAATTCTACTATTTTGTGATGACAAATCTAATGAAATGGCTATTATGTAGATTTGGCAAAATTTTGACTTTTAAATCCAAGATAGCCGCCACAGTTATTTTACAACTAAAATATGATAACTTTGAAACTAAACAAACAAAGATGCATAATATTTCGAATTCCATTTTTGGTGTGACAAAATCAATGAAATGGTTATTAGCTTGATTTGAGAATATTTAATCTAAATATTAGACTGTTTTCATCACCATTTTCAAAACACATAGAATACGCTAACGTTTAAAAAAAAATAAAAAGCTAAATGTTATATCCAAGTCTACCCTTTAGTATAAAAAATCAATGTAATATAAAAAAAATAGGTGTTACATGGCACAGGTAAACTGTTAAAAGGCGATAGGGAGATATTAAAAGGCGTCACAGATAAAAATAATATTAGTTGTCCGCACGGTTAGGATGAGTGAAAAAATAACTTTATTTTATCAACTATCCAATTAAAATGAAAGCGCGGATCTTCTTAAATTGTGACAAAATACATTTATTATTGATTTATTGTTATTTCGATGTGTTTTACTTAAAGGCAATCTATCACCCGTTATATAGTATGAATAATTTTGTGACAAATAAATCAAAGTTGCCACAAGATGGGGCACATATTTTTCTTTATATAGAGTGATCGGCTATCATGTGACCCGGTGATTGGCTATCATGTGACCCTCTGTGAGGGTCACATGATGGCCAGTCACCCCATATAAGTACATAATTATTCATACCATATAAGGGGTGATAGATCACCTTTAATGACAATTGGTTACCAATGTTGTTCTTACAGGTGTATGCGTGATTCCGTTTAAGAGATACATCAGATGGACTACAATCGTATTTATTGGATTATTTCTCACAGCTACTGGATTAATCAGTACAGCATTTTGTACAAATGTATATTTAATATACTTTACATACGGTTTCTTAGTAGGTAAGTGGCGAAAACAGAAACAGTAACTTTAGTATTTCGATAGCACTGACAATAGTAACCGTTAGCAAACTTAATAATTTATTTCCTTGTGGTATATGGTGTTCACCTGAATTTTATTTTTATCTTTTTACTTGGACATCAGGAGTAGCCAATTATATATTTTGTACTCTACTCTCCTGAAAAGTTTTCAAGAATGAGATATCATGTTTAATTGGGGGGGGGGGGGGTAGTAAAGTGTTGACCTTACTATGTGGCTTTTTTAACCGTTCCCTCTTTTTTCCCACTGGCTATACAGTTAGTAATGATTACGTAAAATTGTCACAGTTATAGTTAATATAGTAGTAGTAGTATTAATCATTACAATGAACATTATAAGTGAATGCATATATTTTACTTTACTCTGTATCTGTCATGAGTGCTATCATTTTGATACATGTCATTAAAAGAAAATAATGACCATTTTCCATTCAACTGCGAGTTGTCTTGCTGTGCTCAGACCCTTGTGTTGTTATAATATCACAGAAAAAACAAGCTGCATATTGGACTCGTTTAATTATAATTAATAATGGGTTTGGAAAGTTGGTTGACAAAAATGCAAATTAATGGAATAGCATAAATGATTTTTTGTCAAAAACTTGTTGTTATTTGTTTTATTAAAATGCTAATGCGCTCAGCTCTTCTCATATTGATATGTGGGTGGCTGAGCAGTCACCAGATGTCGCCCGTTACATGAGGTGTGTCGCAGTAGTAACTAGAGGTCAGGTGCGGTTGACATACATTCGACCTCTTTTGTGCTCAAACTTGATCGGATCGACAGGTCAAAAATTTTGTTCACTCATGTGAGTGTTTTCAAACTGATTTTTTTTATTAACCCACCTCCTCACCCCGTGTAAATCTCCATTTTTGGGGTGATTTTATGTCCTCTGTATTGTACAGGTGGGGCGTTTTAACCGTTCCCCCCTTTTCCCACTGGTGATACAGTTAGTAATGCTTACGTGAAATTGTCACAGTTATAGTTAAGCTACTCTTGTATTGTTATTATTTATCCTTACAATGAACATTATCAGTGAATGCATATGTTTTACTTTACTCTGTATCTGTCATGAGTGTTATCATTTTGATACATGTCATTAAAAGAAAATAATGACCGTTTTTCATTCAACTGCAAGTTTTCTTGCTGTGTTCAGACTAATGTATTGTTATAATATTACGGAAAAAACAAGCTGCATATTGGACTCGTTTAATTATAATTAATATGGGCTTAGAAAGTTGGTTGACAAAAATGAGATATCATGTTATGGTTCGATTATGTTTGAAGAGATATAATTATATAATCCATATGCCACAATCTAAAAATTATATCTATCATTAAATAACATCACCAGAGGCATCAGACAGACAGATATTTTATTGACAGAAAAAAGACAATAACATTGGGCCAGCGTCGAATACGATTAACCGGCATTGAGCTGCAATGGGCTGCGACGCTGGCCCAAAATTGAATCGGTTTTGAGTGTGTATGCCTAAATTGTGACATGTACCAGGTACATCGTATAGACTCGTACACTGACTTATCAGCGGTGGTGGTATTGGGCCAATTTTTTTTCTAAAGCACTCAAACAGACTAAAGCCGGGCCATGGAGTTCTGGAACTCCTTTTCTAGTTTATATTGGAAAAAGCTAGCTTCGGTGAGGTTTAGCTTTCAGAGATGTAAAGTTATATCCTTCTTGTGATGTAGGAATTCATTGTTTTATGAAAGCCGACATAAATACTCTGTCTATGATCACCGACGCTGGCCTAACCTTCAAGCAACATTTGTTCAATGTCTCCTGTTTGCTGGCATCACGGGGCCTGCTATTTAGACGAGTATCTGGTGGTGTGTGACTACACTCATTCTTAGTGTTCAGTCTCCTACGTGTGGAAGTGTAGTGTGTGACGAGATGAACACACCTACATGTAGACAAACAGGCAATATAGCGACAGAAGGAAGCCCGAAGCCGAGACTATGCCCTACTCTTATTTCGAATGACTTCAAGGGTTCTTTATAGTGCACATACGCTCAATAGTAACCACGTCGTCGATACAGCCTCTATGTAGAGATCCACCATTATACTCTTGTCCTGACCGACCCACCTGACAAACATAGTCTATCATGGCCCGTCATTCCGGTATTATTTAAATTTGGTCAGCAGGATTATAAACTTGAAGTAGTAATTATTGACTGTCCAATTAAAATAATTTTGCTTCTGTTCAATTGAAATATAATTATAAATATCAATACAGCCATCTATAATTTAAATTATATACCTTATATTTACAGGTACGGGTACTGGGATGCAGTACTTGGCAAGTACTGTTCGAATTCAGCAAAGTTTTGAGAAGAGCAGAGCTCTGGCCACAGGCATATCGCTAGCTGGTGGAGGAATTGGAATGATTGTAATTAGTGCAATAAGAGCTGGTGCTATAAACACAGTGGGTTGGCAGAAAGGTTTGTTATATGAACTTGGATTTGTCGGTATCAGTATACCAGCTGTCCTATTCTTAAGAGACACAGATTCTGATTCACAACAGATCTCCATAGACGGTGATACTGATTACGGTACAATAACTAGCAATCTGCATAAGAGGAGTACAACCGTGTCAAAGCCGTGTGAGGAAAACGGTTCTGTTCAACGGACTGTTAATCTAGCCTTCCTATCAAATTCACTATTCTACCTTTCTTTAGTAATTACTATCCTGCTTGCTAGCGGACCGTTTACAACAGCGTACTACCTGCCAAGTCTAGCAAGGCTTGATAATGGATTAACATCTGACCAAGCGTCCTGGCTGATTCTTATCTCAGGAGTAGCAGGCATCCCAGGTCGTATTATCATCGGCTACATTGGATCACATAGTCTGCTGACCCGGGCTTTACTCCTCTTCTTTGTCAATCTCATAACTGCAATCACCACCTGCCTGGCGCAATACATGACGACTTTTTCGCTCCTAGTGCCATATGCAATATTGCTTGGCATACTAAGTGGTGAGTTATAGATATGACCCCAGTAACACGACATATTTGTATAACATTTGCACAATGTTGAATCAAGGTCGAAGACGTTGGGCCGGCGTTGTACAAATGTTATACAAATGGTTTGTGTTTACTGAGACTGTTATATAACACAATCAAAGTAAAGACAACATATGATAATGCATCCACCATAGACAAAATGTCTGTGTATACAATTCGAGTGGTATACATTTATTGTGGCAATGCAACACTTATTCAACAATAATACAATATGTATAAGGCAAAATGCCGTATCTACATCTTGGGTCAAAATGAGATAATTAAAGTTTTATATCTGTGGTTATTTTTTTCAGCAGATTCAATCGTAGCTAATGCATGACAAACAAAAAGCTAAATCACTCCTAAGTCAAACATTATTTTTTTAAATCAAACGGTCAATAATAATTTAATATATAATCAATATATCACACACGTTTTGAATTACCACATTTTTAGAGAAAGGATTTCCAATGAAAAGTAAAATCATATTGAGTTTCACAGAAGAAATTTGAGAACTACATGTACAGATGATATATATGCTTACATTAATATTTCGAATATTTGTAAATGTACAAAAGAAAAAAATGTTGTCCAATGTGTATTAGTCATATTAACAGCAAATTTGTCGTAGCATTAGCCAATTTTTAAAAGTTTTAGAAACATAGGGGCCAACGCTACATCATGAAAGTGCAGCATTAGAATTACTATCCATCACCGCGACCTCTCTTGACCAGCGTCTTTTATTGACTCATCCATTGTGCACCCTGTCGAAATCTAATTCAGTTCATGTACAAATCCAACAAACATGTAACATTTCCCCGATGCCGTTTCACTGTTAATCCAGATTCAATAATGATCGTTAATGTTGTGCGTGAAGTCATAAGTTGTGAGATCCGCGCAGTCCAAAGAAGGTGTTAGTTTTCAGTTTTGACAATAAAACATTAACACGATTTTTAAGAGCGATAAGCTTTTTCATTAACCCGACACAAATGCCAGCAAATGGCGATTCATAAAAAAACATTACTCCATTACGGAAAGTGGGAGGCTATCTGGCAGGTTTTCAACATATTTTATTAGTTCTTCTCCCCTCCCCCGATCTTTTAATACCTAGTATTAATTAACATCACTTCAATGAAGAATGAGGATGTGAAAATCTGATGACGTGAGCGTGGAGTGAATGGGCATGGAGATTTAGAGAGAGTGAATCTCGACCATGGTGGTTGTAGAGTCGATGTTATTATAAAACATCGCTAATATAAGCTGCCTGGGTGGTGTAAAAAATACTACCTCTACATGTAGCTAACCATCCGCGTAACCCAGGTCAATGGTGCCTACAATATCAAAAACTCAGGCTCTAAATAGTATATATCTACCCACCCACCCACCTAACCAAACATACCCACCTAACCACCCACCTAACCACCTACCAACCTGGGCGGGGGCCCTAAGGTAGTGATTAGCACCGCTGCCTTTCACGCCAGAGTTCGGGGCTCGGTTCCCGGTGTCGCCGGTTTCAAAGAAACAAAAAATGTTTCTTCCCCATCCATGTGTGAAAGTCAGTATTGTGGGGAGCCTCTGTGACCGAGAGGTAGCGTGCTCGGCCTCAGACCGTCAGTGCTCGAATTTCGAAACCTGTGTCTGGAGGACAGTGTCATCTCAATCATCTCAAACATCTCAATCATCTCAAACTGGGCCAGGAGAGGTTCTCCTGGCCCAGTTTAGCCTATATGTGCACAAATGTAGCCTAAAGCCCGATTCATTTCATTTCATTTACCTACCTACCTACCTACCTACCTACCTACACAATATACCTACCTGACCTACCTACCTACCTTAATACCCACCTACATCGTTTTGTTTTAGCTGCAAACAGTACGCTGTCGCCGGTTCTTATGGTGGATGCTTTGGGGACAGAAGATTTACATCTACCATTGAGTTGTAATATGGCTGCATTAGCCTTGGCTATTCTTGCTGGGTATCCTCTCATGGGTGAGGAATGTAATCTATTTTGAAAATGACAAATTATGTATGTGCTGTGTCCTGTCATTTCAATCATTTAATTTATTTTTGAAAACCTTGCACATGTAGTCTACCGCAACACACACCTAGATAATTTTCTTTGGTGAAATAACATAATTATAATTCTCCACAATGTTCACAACCAGCTGGTCACATGGCCTAACAACTGTTTTTTTTTTAATTACAGGTTACATAGCAGAAGTTACTGGGAACTATACCTACACATTCATTGCCTGTGGCATATTTACCTTCATCGGTCTGGGTGCTTACGTTGTGGCAGCCCTTATTTATATATACAAACAAAGGAACAATGTGCCAAATCATATGCTAGTTCTTGATACAAAATAAAATACAAGCAATACATCCCGCGAAATAAAACTATAATTATTAAAGTGTGTTCACCACTGGGGAGCGTGATATTGTGATGCGATACCGTCCATATAAAAATCAAGAGAAAGTCGCATTTTAAATAGCTATAAATCCATCTGAGCACCATAAAGTTGAAGAAAACTAGGCAGTTACTAGATTTTTTCAATATTTTGCATGATTCACACATCAATCTATATATTTTATCACTGAGAGAAATAACAAAAACAAATATTTCTAAAATACCTCAAATTGAGTTAATAAATTGTTTGTGATGTTTCTTTTGCTCAACTTTAAAGTTGTTTTTCCCAGTATCTATCTTTTTCCAGTCGAACTTAGGCCTTTGAAGCTTCGTAACTGTTGACTAATTTTATGATTCTCTTCAGATTTAAAACCATGATTAAAGAAGCTTGTCAAGGAAGCGTTAAAAGTATAGGGAAGTTCAGTCTAGGGGAATTCATTGTGAAAGTGATGTGAGACATCAACTTACTGGGTCGAGCACCAGTGTCCCAATCAGCAGTCATACGGTCATGCCTACTCTCCTTGGATTGCTGAGAAAGTGGTATCATAACCATGTGAATGGTGTACTGTGCCATCACGATACGTTCCAGCGTAAGTGTAAGCCTCTATGAATGAATGGCTCAAGTAAAGCGGTCCAAGCTGCTGCTTATACCATTTTGGAAAAGTAAAAAATACACAAGAAATATTATACTATAATAATATCTAAGCCATTCGTCTCATTAATCAACATAATTTATATTTTTTCACTGTCAAAATGTATACTTCTGTTCAATGGTAATGTGATCCAAGTCCATCGGTTTATATAGGGACATCATGACTTGGATCAGTTTACCTCTTAGGCGTACGGAAAATGGCAGCTGACATGTTATAAAACAACCCTCATATGGACCAGTCTATGCTATGCCAATCATTACCAACATTTTACTGCAGCACAGAACACTTGGCAGTCTGTATACTATTTTGTGACCTTTATAAATAAATTCCTACTTCTAAATTTTAACAGTTTTTTCAGGGAATAAAAATAAACAAATGCACAAAGAGGTTCTACGAAATGAATAATTATATACCTGCTAATGAATAATAAATTCCAATGTACATTTTCTCATATGCTTCTAGTTATTGACCTTCAAGTTTTAACAAAATTGATATAAAATTATGTATTCTCTGTATCCGTTTATTGATATTATCTCTATATGCCTTCTATAGAAAAATGAGAAGATGTGGACATGTATCACTTTACCTAAGCCATTCAATTATTCATTATATGTCATTTCAGTGGGGAAATAACCAAATCAAGACCCTTGAAGCATATTTTTGTATAAACCATGGAGACCAATTTGAATTTGAAATCATCATAAATATATCACCCGGTGCTTTCCGCTTCATTTCAATGCCTATGTTGTGGATGTACGGTCATTAGACGTCATATTCTGACGTCTAAGGACGGTTCCCACTCTGAAAAATAAGGTAATTAATTTATAATTAAATACCCAGTTGATAACGAGTTCACAGCAGGTGGACTTTGTGTTCAGAATTCAAAGAAGTAACTTTCTTCACTGTGCCTCATTGTTATGATTGACAGTGTGCAAGGATAGGCTTCGGCATTGAGAGGGAGCGGACGTACATTTTCTTGCCCCAGGATATTTCATATATTATAATGTTTTAAATGTGATCCGTCACATCTTATATGGTATGAAAAATTATGTCCTTATATGGGGTGATTGGCTATCATGTGACCCTCTCATAAGGTCACATGATAGCCAATCACCCCATATAAGGAAACACTTGTGCCCCATCTTGTGGCAACTTTGATTTATTTGTCACAAATTTATTTATACTATGTAAGGGATGATAGATCACCTTTAAGGATATTGGAGTGGACAATCACCTGAACTGAGCTGATCAGCAGTGTCACTCACGGCTAGATGTTTTTGATATCTGTTCTAATACTATTTCCTGAGACTATTATATTGTATCATCAGCCACGACAATACAATGGGAGACAGGCAAAAGTCAGGCTGAAATAAAAATAATGAAGACGATAAACAACCAGGCAAAAAATCAGGAACTTTCCTTCAAGGACAATCTTCTGAGGACGATGAAGTGTTCGTAAATATCAGGATGTCGGATTTGAGAGCTACAATTAACGAGTCGGTTGATACCACTATCAGAAAAGCTCTAGCCGACCTAAAAAAATGAGATTTTAGACAGTGTAACGTGAAAGCTGACCTCTCAGCGGTGAAAATGGTTAGATGAGACGAGAAAAAAAGGATAATGTACATAGGAAAGTGAAGATAGACTGTCGGAAACCAGTTCGAACATATACGGCCACCAATTGCAGAAACACGAAGATGTTAAAAAGGAAGTTGTTGGTATCATCAGGCAGAAACTACATATCAAATCATTAACTGAAAAAGACATTGAAGCCGCACATCGCATTGGTTGGGCACGTGGTGGCAAGCCACGAGCCATCATTGTACGATTTCAGAGTAGGGACAACGCACAAAGAGTAATAAGCGCACGTCGTCAGCTAAAGCTCTCCGGGTATGTAATAACTGAAGATTTAACTGATTTAAATCAAAAACTTCTGAACCGTGCCCGATTCCACGAAGGGGTTAATTCCGCGTGGTCGTGGAATGGCCATATCTGGTGTGAGACGAAGGCTGCACCTAAAATTAAGTTGAGAGTTTACGATAATCTGAATGCTGTTATCGCCAGCTCAAACGAGGAACGTGGACGTGACCATCAGAGCTGTGATTGTAGTGCAAAATAATTAAAGCTGCTCAGTCTCAAAACCAGACATAAAATAGCTACAAGGTGTTCTACACCATGTAGCCAAAAAGACACTCCGGAAAGCGCAGAACCCTAATCATGCTAATTGAAACTTTTAAACCCTGCAGTTATTTATTATATAAAATGACATACGACTAGGGTATGTGTAAAACCTACGGAAGCGCATTGGGGACAGGGTGTGTTTTATTTTTTCTCACATTTTCATAACTCGCCCGGGCAAGATACTAACTTGCCCGGGCGAGATAGGCTACTAACTCGCCCGGGCGAGATACTAACTCGCCCGGGCAAGCTACTAACTCGCCCGGGCGAGATACTAACTCGCCCAGGCAAGATACTAACTCGCCCGGGCGAGATAGGCCACTAACTCGCCCGGGCGAGATACTAACTCGCCCGGGCAAGATACTAACTTGCCCGGGCAAGATACTAGCTTGCCCGGGCAAGATAGGCTACTAACTCGCCCGGGCGAAATAATAACTTGCCCGGGCAAGATACTAACTTGCCCAGGCAAGATACTAACTTTCCCGTGCGAGTTAGGCTACTAACTCGCCCGGGCGAGATACTAAATCGCCCGGGCAAGATACTAACTTGCCCGGGCGAGATAGGATACTAGCTCGCCCGGGCGAGATAATAACTCACCCGGGCAAGATACTAAATTAGCCTACCATAGTCCATTCCCTGTCCCACAACCCCGTATACATTTTGATGTACCCTAAATTTGTCAATGCCTTCATGTAAAGGGACCAATCCCCGATAAAAATTAACAGGGTAGACATTTGATCAGCGGGGCATAACTCGGCTACGACCATTTTCTCAAAATGGCCGCCAGATGTTACATATTAAAAAATTATATTGAACTTTTCTTCCAAAAATCTCAACTAATACCTCTTTTTCGACTAATTTGAAGTCCACGAATTAATTTGTCAGGTTATTTTGACGATATAAGTGACCATTGACATATAAATTCAAAATGGTCGCCAGACGACTTTATTTTAAAAATATATATTGAACTATTTGGCAAAAAATCTCAACTGATACCTCTTTCGACTAATTTGGGGTCCAGGAACACATTTTTCATGTTATTTTGACAATATAAGTAAACATTTACATATAAATCCAAAACGGTGACCAGCTGTCATCTGAATAATTATATACCTGCTAATGAATAATAAATTCCAATGTACATTTTCTCATATGCTTCTAGTTATTGACCTTCAAGTTTTAACAAAATTGATATAAAATTATGTATTCTCTGTATCCGTTTATTGATATTATCTCTATATGCCTTCTATAGAAAAATGAGAAGATGTGGACATGTATCACTTTACCTAAGCCATTCAATTATTCATTATATGTCATTTCAGTGGGGAAATAACCAAATCAAGACCCTTGAAGCATATTTTTGTATAAACCATGGAGACCAATTTGAATTTGAAATCATCATAAATATATCACCCGGTGCTTTCCGCTTCATTTGAATGCCTATGTTGTGGATGTACGGTCATTAGACGTCATATTCTGACGTCTAAGGACGGTTCCCACTCTGAAAAATAAGGTAATTAATTTATAATTAAATACCCAGTTGATAACGAGTTCACAGCAGGTGGACTTTGTGTTCAGAATTCAAAGAAGTAACTTTCTTCACTGTGCCTCATTGTTATGATTGACAGTGTGCAAGGATAGGCTTCGGCATTGAGAGGGAGCGGACGTACATTTTCTTGCCCCAGGATATTTCATATATTATAATGTTTTAAATGTGATCCGTCACATCTTATATGGTATGAAAAATTATGTCCTTATATGGGGTGATTGGCTATCATGTGACCCTCTCATAAGGTCACATGATAGCCAATCACCCCATATAAGGAAACACTTGTGCCCCATCTTGTGGCAACTTTGATTTATTTGTCACAAATTTATTTATACTATGTAAGGGATGATAGATCACCTTTAAGGATATTGGAGTGGACAATCACCTGAACTGAGCTGATCAGCAGTGTCACTCACGGCTGGATGTTTTTGATATCTGTTCTAATACTATTTCCTGAGACTATTATATTGTATCATCAGCCACGACAATACAATGGGAGACAGGCAAAAGTCAGGCTGAAATAAAAATAATGAAGACGATAAACAACCAGGCAAAAAATCAGGAACTTTCCTTCAAGGACAATCTTCTGAGGACGATGAAGTGTTCGTAAATATCAGGATGTCGGATTTGAGAGCTACAATTAACGAGTCGGTTGATACCACTATCAGAAAAGCTCTAGCCGACCTAAAAAAATGAGATTTTAGACAGTGTAACGTGAAAGCTGACCTCTCAGCGGTGAAAATGGTTAGATGAGACGAGAAAAAAAGGATAATGTACATAGGAAAGTGAAGATAGACTGTCGGAAACCAGTTCGAACATATACGGCCACCAATTGCAGAAACACGAAGATGTTAAAAAGGAAGTTGTTGGTATCATCAGGCAGAAACTACATATCAAATCATTAACTGAAAAAGACATTGAAGCCGCACATCGCATTGGTTGGGCACGTGGTGGCAAGCCACGAGCCATCATTGTACGATTTCAGAGTAGGGACAACGCACAAAGAGTAATAAGCGCACGTCGTCAGCTAAAGCTCTCCGGGTATGTAATAACTGAAGATTTAACTGATTTAAATCAAAAACTTCTGAACCGTGCCCGATTCCACGAAGGGGTTAATTCCGCGTGGTCGTGGAATGGCCATATCTGGTGTGAGACGAAGGCTGCACCTAAAATTAAGTTGAGAGTTTACGATAATCTGAATGCTGTTATCGCCAGCTCAAACGAGGAACGTGGACGTGACCATCAGAGCTGTGATTGTAGTGCAAAATAATTAAAGCTGCTCAGTCTCAAAACCAGACATAAAATAGCTACAAGGTGTTCTACACCATGTAGCCAAAAAGACACTCCGGAAAGCGCTGAACCCTAATCATGCTAATTGAAACTTTTAAACCCTGCAGTTATTTATTATATAAAATGACATACGACTAGGGTATGTGTAAAACCTACGGAAGCGCATTGGGGACAGGGTGTGTTTTATTTTTTCTCACATTTTCATAACTCGCCCGGGCAAGATACTAGCTTGCCCGGGCGAGATAGGCTACTAACTCGCCCGGGCGAGATACTAACTCGCCCGGGCAAGCTACTAACTCGCCCGGGCGAGATACTAACTCGCCCAGGCAAGATACTAACTCGCCCGGGCGAGATAGGCCACTAACTCGCCCGGGCGAGATACTAACTCGCCCGGGCAAGATACTAACTTGCCCGGGCAAGATACTAGCTTGCCCGGGCAAGAT
Source organism: Flabesymbios commensalis (assembly GCA_964017125.1). Lineage (NCBI taxonomy): Eukaryota > Metazoa > Annelida > Polychaeta > Terebellida > Flabelligeridae > Flabesymbios > Flabesymbios commensalis. The sequence goes on along the minus strand of OZ024914.1, from coordinate 18,672,852 downwards.
AGGCTACTAACTCGCCCGGGCGAAATAATAACTTGCCCGGGCAAGATACTAACTTGCCCAGGCAAGATACTAACTTTCCCGTGCGAGTTAGGCTACTAACTCGCCCGGGCGAGATACTAAATCGCCCGGGCAAGATACTAACTTGCCCGGGCGAGATAGGATACTAGCTCGCCCGGGCGAGATAATAACTCACCCGGGCAAGATACTAAATTAGCCTACCATAGTCCATTCCCTGTCCCACAACCCCGTATACATTTTGATGTACCCTAAATTTGTCAATGCCTTCATGTAAAGGGACCAATCCCCGATAAAAATTAACAGGGTAGACATTTGATCAGCGGGGCATAACTCGGCTACGACCATTTTCTCAAAATGGCCGCCAGATGTTACATATTAAAAAATTATATTGAACTTTTCTTCCAAAAATCTCAACTAATACCTCTTTTTCGACTAATTTGAAGTCCACGAATTAATTTGTCAGGTTATTTTGACGATATAAGTGACCATTGACATATAAATTCAAAATGGTCGCCAGACGACTTTATTTTAAAAATATATATTGAACTATTTGGCAAAAAATCTCAACTGATACCTCTTTCGACTAATTTGGGGTCCAGGAACACATTTTTCATGTTATTTTGACAATATAAGTAAACATTTACATATAAATCCAAAACGGTGACCAGCTGTCATCTCAAAAATATAATTTACTATAACTTTTGTAAATGGAATCCTTCGACTATTGGTTAATTTAGATTCTTAATTTAGGTTTTGGGTAAGAAAGTTACCATGGGCTGGTGTTGTGCTTTGCTGGGGTACAACTCTAAAGTAACTTTAAGGTCATCTCAAGGTCACTGCAAGGTCAAACTGTCAAACGACATGATTTTTTAGATTTGTTATTGATTCCAAACTTATTTGGTGTGCAGGTGAGTATTATAATGGCAAGCCGTGGGGGACATAAACCTATGGCAAGCCGTGGGGGGGCATAAATCCCACATTTTTCGGTAAGGCGAACCCGAGCCTCGGTTACGAGTACCCGAACCTCGGTTACACGTACCTGAGCCTCGGTTACACGTAGCCAAATTTCGGTTACGTGTAGCCAAATTCGGTTACGTGTAGCCGAGCTACGGCTACCCGTAGCCGAGTTCGGCTACGCATAGCCAATATTTTGGCTACGCGTAAGATCAACACTTTACGTGTAACTCAGTATGTTTACTAGTAATCCTAACAGTTTACGTGTAAGTATATTATCAGTTACGTGTAACCGACTTCGGCTACACGTAGCCGAGATATCGGCTACGCGTGAGGTATGTCGGCTACACGTAACAGAAGCTGGTTAAGTGTACCCCAAGATCTCGGCTATGCGAAAGGTATCTCGGCTACACATAAAGGTATCTCGACTACGCGTACCCGAGATCTCGGCTATGCGTAAGGTATCTCGGCTACACGTAAAGGTATCTCGACTACGCGTACCCGAGATCTCGGCTATGCGTAAGGTATCTCTGCTACACGTAAAGGTATCTCGACTACGCGTACCCGAGATCTCAGTTATGCGTAAGGTATCTCGGCTACACGTAAAGGTATCTCGACCACGCGTACCCGAGATCTCGGCTATGCGTAAGGTATCTCGGCTACACGTAAAGGTATCTCGACTACGCGTACCCGAGATCTCGGCTACGTGTAAGGTATCTCGGCTACCGTAAGGTACCTGGGTTACGTGTACACGGGATCTCGGCTACGTGTAAGGTATCTCGGCTACCGTAAGGTATCTCGGTTACGTGTACCCGAGATCTCGACTACGTGTAAGGTATCTCGGCTACTTGTAGCCGCGATTTCTGCAGGGGCAATAAATAAGTTTATATGAAAGAATAATTACTAATGTAAAATTAATTTAACATGTCCAATTATTTGAAATGAGGTGTTCCATATGAATGCTTCGTAAAATTATATAATTGTCTAGTTTGGTCAGCTGTTAATTACGGGGCATCTGTGTGGGGCAATCGGAGCTACTCCGCCATTGAAGCCGTACATAATATAGGGCCTGTCGGTTTTATCTGGGGCTCGGTCAACATGCGCCCACTGCTGCTGCTAGAGGTGACATGGGTCTCATACCACCATTATGTAAACAGCGCGTGGAGATGACAAGACAGTACCATCGATTAATTAATATGTCAGATAATAGGCTGAATAAAAGTGTTTTCATTTGGGCAGGTACGTCATCAGGTATAAGACAAAAGAGCTGGCCTGGTCGCGTAGGTACATTTCTTAAAGAGTTAGGAATAGAGAAGGAGTATAGAGCTGTTGTAATAGCAAGCAAGAAATGATCAGCCTCGTAAGGAAAAATTGTATTTGTAAATGTTTAAGTGACTGGCATAGTACAATCAACAGGGAAACGGGAAGAAGAGGTGTCAGTGGAAATAAGTTAAGGACATATAGGCAGTTTAAAGATGAATATGTTCAGAAGTGGTGTAGCGCCTATTAATTTAGAGCTGGGTCGCTACCTCGGTATACCTGTAAATAACAGATTTTGTAATTTTTGTGAAAATTGTGTTGAAGATGAAAAACATGTTTTATTGAGTTGTCTCATGTATAATGGTGTACGGCAAGCTTTGTTCACGCAGGCGTGTTATATTAACTCTGATTTTATGTCTTATGACGAAGACGCTAAGCTACGGCTTTTATTTAATGATGATGCTATAGTTTCAAAATGTGCCAAAACCTGCCTTAAAATTATTAATATAAGGAGCAATGTGATAAATTATGTAAGATAATACATGAATATAATTAGGTATGGGAATGTATGTATTTATGTATGTATGTATGTATTTAAGTATGGTTATTTCAACAAGTCCATTATTGTACAGTTGACGAAATTTCGCACGTGAGAGAAAACCTTGGACCAAGGGACATGCTCCATAACCAGCTAAACAGTCCTCTACTTGATGTGATAATATTCATATAGATTTTTATTATTTATTTTGAGTAGGCTATATATGTTTGTGGAATATTTTTATTCGACTTATTTTAATACAAAGGTCATTTGGCCAATGATTTGCAAATGTTTGGCCAACGTATGAGTAATTAAGCAACCATGATTAAAACAATTTGAAACAAATTCTCGTGTTTTCACGTGGACGTTGAGAGAAACTATTTTTCAGCCAATCACGTCATTTATGCAGTGGTGACACGTGATTGGACGGGGCAATTGGAGAACTACCAATCAAATCCCATATAGTTGATAATTCTGACGTCACAGTAGATTAATATGTATGAACCTCCTCCCTATATATATAGAGTGTAACACTTTTCAGGGCCCGATATATCTGCCCCACTATGAGTTAATATTGGGCCAACGTTGCCAACATTTAAAAAAAATCGAGCCAGTCAGCGTTGTACCACAGTGTACTGCGTGCTGAAACTGGCCTGTATCAGAACAGAGCCACCGGATTATAATATCATCATCATATGGACCCAATTGTCATTGTACTCCGGACTCCAACCAATCAGACGCGTCATTCAGTCACGTTACCTACTTAGGAAATGTGGAGTGGGCGTGGTTTGGAGTAGAAAGGAATACCGGGTCCATTATGGGTAGCATGTGAAAGGTTGAATGCGAGCGTTTATGATAAGTATGATACAACTAAGTACCATAACTCACTGTTAATAGATTAGACACAATTTTGTAAAAAGGTACAGACATTACACCAAATATTTATTGTTTTGATATAAAAATATAGTTCGTTTTACTAGTCACTGGTTTTCGTGTTCATATCATTTTAGGGCGTGATGAACACCTCGTCATTGGTCACATTGTTCACATGATTTTGAACATTATCTGTAGATAGTCACTGCCCCTCCTTTTCCCTACTCTTTCCAGAAAGGATTATCTCGCCGAAAAACGAGTGTACTAGATTTCACCCTGCTTTATTAAACATCTACCAGTGATTATTTTTAATTAAATGTAAAGTGCATCTGAGGTGAGCTCAGAAACACTAGCAGACATTCCGAGGCTGCCCCTGTCTGTGACGTCGTAGCCTACCCATAGTCTCTGCAGTTTTGTTTAGATACCCCTCTCCAAAATATGGTAAAAATAACGTTTACACAACGTTGTATAAATTATGGGCCAACAGCGTCTAAGCATTAGACCAACATTACGTCTTCATTTGATCTACTGGGCGGGGGCCATATGAACCCTCGCCTGTAATTGAGATATAGATGGGGACACTTGGTGACCGGAGATTGAACCAGATCTGATACTCATAGTCATAGAAAATATTTTTTTAAGACTATGAGTCTCAGATCCGGTCAATCTCCGGTCACTAAGTGTCCTCCGTCTATATCTCAATTGCAGGAAAGCTTGGCCCTAGGGTAGTGGCCTAAACGGCATTAAACCTTGAAGATGTTCTTTTAGATCCTCCAAAACAGCAGAAAGAGATTTTATGTTTTCCAAATAGATGAAGAATCTAAATTAACCAATAGTCGAGGGATTGCATTTACAAAAGTTGTAGTAAATTATATTTTTTAGATGACAGCTGGCCACCATTTTGAATTTGTATGTCAATTGTTAGTTATATCGTCACAATAAGCTGACAAATGTATTCGTGGACCTCAATCTAGTCGAAAAAGAGGTATTAGTTGAGATTTTTTAACAAATAGTTCAATATATATTTTTTAAATATGTCGTCTGGCGGCCATTTTGTATTTATATGTCGATGGTAACTTATATTGTCAACATAACCTGACAAATTAATTCCTGGACTTCAAATTAGTCGAAAAAAAGGTATTGTTGAGATTTTTTTATGAACAGTTCAATATAATTTTTCAATATGTCGTCTGGCGGCCATTTTGAAAAAAATGATCGCAGCCGAGTTATGCTCCACTGATCAAATGTCCACCCTGTTAATTTTCATCGGGATTGGTCCCTTTAGATGAAAGCATTTAGAAATTTAGGGTACATAAAAATGTATACGGGGTTGTGGGACAGGGACTGGACTATGGTAGGCTAGTTTAGTATCTCGAGCTAGTATTTTGCCCGGGCAAGTTAGTATCTCGCCCGGGCGAGTTATTATCTTGCCCGGGCGAGTTAGTAACTCGCCCGGGCGAGTTAGTAGCCTATCTCGCCCGGGCGTGTTAGTATCTCGCCCGGATGAGCTAGTAACTTGCCCAGGCGAGTTAGTATCTCCCCCGGGCAAGTTAGTATCCTGCCCGGGCGAGTTGGTATCTCGCCCGGGCGATTTAGTATCTCGCCCGGCGAGTTAGTAGCCTATCTCGCCCGGGCGAGTTAGTATCTCGCCCGGGCGAGTTAGTAACTTGCCCGGGCGAGTTAGTATCTCGCCCGGGCGAGTTAGTATCTTGCCCAGGCGAGCTAGTATATTGCCTGGGCAAGCTAGTATCTCGTCCGGCGAGTTAGTAGCCTATCTCGCCCGGGCGAGTTAGTATCCCGCCCGGGCGAGTTAGTATCTCGCCAAGGCGAATTAGTATCTTGCCCGGGCGAGTTAGTATCTCGCCCGGGTGAGTTAGTATCTCGCCCGGGCGATTTAGTATCTCGCCACGGCGAGTTAGTATCTCGCCCGGGCGATTTAGTATCTTGGCCAGGCGAGTTAGTATCTCGCCCGGGCGAGTTAGTATCTCGCCCGAGCGAGTTAGTATCTTGCCCAGGCGAGTTAGTATCTTTCCTGGGCAAGCTAGTATCTCACCCGGGCGAGTTATGAAAATGGGAGATAAAATAAAACACACCATGTCCCCAATGCGCTTCCGAATAAAACAATAGTTAAAACTGCAAGGTACTTCTAATTTTAACATGTATAATATAAAGATCAAGAGCACTACATTCTTAGCAAATAATGTAGAGCTCCGAGGCTTTTAACTGACTTAAAACGCATCCGATCATAATGATGATCCCTCATAATCAATAGTTCGGTCACAGCTGACTGATTATAGAATCATATACCTACCACGATAATTGGTCTGTACTTGATCAACAATAACTCTCCATTCTTGCCTTATAATGTAGTGGTCGGGCAAAGAAAATAATGTAATGGTGTGTTTTAATCATAGAACATGTACACATACACATCATACACATCATGTTTAATGAGCCCCTATGCCCAACCTGATATAGTGCACATTTGTTTTATTTGAACATAAAAATACTTTACAAGGCTACCCCCTCCCCATCCCGCCCTACTGCTGTATAATTTTATTCTTCAAGTTGCAAAAATATAAATCTTCGAGATGTGCGGACTATTTAGCTATTTCGGACGATGTTATCACCTCCTATTCACAACGCGTGCTGCTCTATTTTCCATGGTTTCATTATCGTTGTTATAATGTGAAAATATATGTATTCAACTATATGAATATACACCCTTCCATATATATCCAAAGATGTATACTCGTGAGACCCGTCACGGGTAGCAGTTTAACATTGTTCTAAAATAACATGAACAGTCTCAATCACCTCCTAGCAAACATGAGATATTGAACCAATGTTGTTGCAATGCTGGTCCACCGTCTACGACGCTGACCCAACATTAGTACAACATTGGCTCGATGTCGCATGTTTGCTGGGCTAGCTTTACTCATGCACTGTAGGTCACATTCCATAATTTTCGTAAACTACGCTGAACTATTTATATATAAACCACGGAGACAAAAGGCTTATTTCCAATTTAAAATCATCATAAATGTCTTAGTTAACTCTTCCCGCTTTATGTGAACGGGCGGTCCCCGCGCTGATAGGGTTAACCCTTTCAAGCCTGAATTTACCATTGTCATCTTCACCCACCACAAGCCGCGAATTGCTGCCGCAATTCTCGACTTGTAGTGGATGAAGATGACTTGAAGTGGTCGAAAAAGTAAAGAAAATTAGGTCCGTGAAGTTAGTTACTTATTCCTTATTCCCGTTTCCTTATTCAAAAAATTTATACTAAAAGTCGTGGATCATCAAAATTAAGATACAGGTGCCTGGCGCCCACCCATCCAAGGTCATTCCCACCGTGACCTTGACCCTGAGATCCCAAGGTCATACATAAAAATGAGGTCAAAAATCTAGGGTAGCCAGAAATTTAAACTAAAAGTCGTGGATCATCAAATTTAAGGTACAGGTGCCTGGCGCCCACCCATCCAAGGTTATTCCAACCGTGACCTTGACCCTGAGATCCCAAGGTCATATAGAAAAATTGGGTCAAAAATCGAGGGTAGCCAGAAATTAAAACTAAAAGTCGTGGATCATCAAAATTAAGATACAGGTGCCTGGCGACCACCCATCCAAGGTCATTCTCACCGTGACCTTGATCCTGAGATCCCAAGGTCATACAGAAAAATGAGGTCAAAAATCGAGGGTAGCCAGAAATTAAAACTAAAAGTCGTGGATCATCAAAATTAAGGTAAAGGTGCCTGGCGCCCACCCATCCAAGGTTATTCCCACCGTGACCTTGACCCTGAGATCCCAAGGTCATATAGAAAAATTGGGTCAGAAATCGAGGGTAGCCAGAAATTAAAACTAAAAGTCGTGGATCATCAAAATTAAGATACAGGTGCCTGGCGCCCACCCATCCAAGGTCATTCCCACCGTGACCTTGACCCTGAGATCTCAAGGTCATACAGAAAAATGAGGTCAAAAATCGATGGTAGCCAGAAATTAAAACTGAAAGTCGTGGAAAATCAAAATTAAGATACAGGTGCCTGGCGCCCACCCATCCAAGCTCATTCCCACCGTGACCTTGCCCCTGAGATCCCAAGGTCATATAGAAAAATTGGGTCAAAAATTGAGGGTAGCCAGAAATTAAAACTAAAAGTCGTGGATCATCAAAATTAAGATACAGGTGCCTGGCGCCCACCCATCCAAGGTCATTCCCACCGTGACCTTGACCCTGAGATCCCAAGGTCATACAGAAAAATGAGGTCAAAAATCTGGGGTAGCCAGAAATTAAAACTAAAAGTCGTTAATCATCAAAATTAAGGTACAGGTGCCTGGCGCCCACCCATCCAAGGTTATTCCCACCGTGACCTTGACCCTGACATCTCAAGGTCATACAGAAAAATGAGGTCAAAAATCGATGGTAGCCAGAAATTAAAACTAAAAGTCGTGGGAAATCAAAATTAAGATACAGCTGCCTGGCGCCCACCCATCCAAGCTCATTCCCACCGTGACCTTGACCCTGAGATCCCAAGGTCATATAGAAAAATTGGGTCTAAAATCGAAGGTAGCCAGAAATTAAAACTAAAAGTCGTGGATCATCAAAATTAAGATACAGTTGCCTGGCGCCCACCCATCCAAGGTCATTCCCACCGTGACCTTGACCTTGAGATCCCAAGGTCATACAGAAAAATGAGGTCAAAAATCGATGGTAGCCAGAAATTAAAACTAAAAGTCGTGGATCATCAAAATTAAGGTACAGGTGCCTGGCGCCCACCCATCCAAGCTCATTCCCGCCGTGACCTTGACCCTGAGATCCCAAGGTCATACAGAAAAATTGGGTCAAAAATCGAGGGAAGCCAGAAATGAAAACTAAAAGTCGTGGATCATCAAAATTAAGATACAATGCCTGGCGCCCACCCATCCAAGGTCATTCCCACCGTGACCTTGAACCTGAGATCCCAAGGTCATATGTTTCGCAACATCACTTTGATAATATTCAAACCAAGAAAGAACAAACTAATAACAATTAAGTTTAATTGTCATTGAAAATTAACACTGCAATGATGCGCCGGCAATATGACATTGTCATGATTGTCGGGCAACTTGATATATCTAGTGACGCAAGCAGTGTTCATTTGAGTTCGGCATCATATGGGAAAATAAAACACTCATACAAGGCGTGAGCTTCAGGTGAACACCTCATTAATTGAAGACGTACGAAACGTTTAGGCTTATATTTTGTCTTACGATCTTACTGTGACATGACAGGACTGCCAAAATTGCATGTACATGCTTTGTAGGCAATAGTTCAAGGCTATTTCAAGGTGATTTTCCACGACTTTTAGTTTTAATTTCTGGCTACTATCGATTTTTGACCTCATTTTTCTGTATGACTTTGAGATCTCAGGGTCAAGGTCACGGTGGAAATGACCTTGGATGGGTAGGCGCCAGAAACCTGTATCTTAATTTTGATGATCCACGACTTTTAGTTTTAATTTCTGGCTACCCTCGATTTTTGACCCAATTTTTCTATATGACCTTGGGATCTCAGGGTCAAGGTCACGGTGGGAATGAGCTTGAATGGGTGGGCGCCAGGCACCTGTATCTTAATTTTGATTTTCCACGACTTTTAGTTTTAATTTCAGGCTACCCTCGATTTTTGACCTCATTTTTCTGTATGACCTTGAGATCTCAGGGTCAAGGTCACGGTGGGAATAACCTTGGATGGGCGGGCGCCAGGCACCTGTATCTTAATTTTGATGATCCACGACTTTTAGTATATAATTTTTGAATAAGGAAACGGGAATAAGGAATAAGTAACTAACTTCACGGACCTTAATTTCCCTCCTAAAACCCTTAATTGTAGGGAAATCAATTGTGGTTGCAGGAATCTAAAATGATGCTTTAATGCATCGTGAGGGCTTAAAGGGTTAAGAGCGGCTTTACTGAACACCTGAACACCTGCAAATCTGTAGATGTACATTTATGCAGGATTCTGAGAAAACAGAGAAGACGTGTGTTCTAGTCAATTTCCTTACAAAACAACCTAATTTTGTTTGAGAAGCTTCAGTAAATACATTTATACAACTTTTGTCATGTTCATTTTACCATGGTTCAAGGGTGGTTATGGTAGTTTGTCTCCACGCCAGTCCAATTATTATTATTATTATCATTATGGGGGCCGACATTGTCTTTTATCGCTTAATTGTTATTAATGTTACATATAAACAATCAAGGTTTTCAATACATATATGCATTGATCATGCGCATCGTGAATGATAACCACTGCCTGAGGAAGACCTTATTAGGACGTACATAGCACAGGTGAGGAGTCAAAATAATCAATATGGCTGTAATTTAAAGCTATTACTTATAACAACATTTTTACGTTATAAACCCTTTGTAATACTGGCTATAAAAATGGATCTTAGACCTAATTTGTGTGGGTGGTTAGCAGTAGCACTAGTATGTTCGATGTACGTGATATGTCCTTGTCATTTACAAAAAAATATATATTCAAATACTCCATATAAATGCACGTTGCGTCTGATTAGGTGCAGATCACAAATGTACAAAAACTAAAATGTTATTATGTTATTACAATACGGCTATATGAAATCTTCCCCCAACTAATTCATTGGAATCGTTTATTAATATTAGTTTGGAATTTAACATAAGTAGGGCGTGAAATATTCACGAACCATTCCAGTACATATTGTTCATAAACTGCTTATCAACAATTGTGATTCAATTGTTCATGCATATTTTTGATGCGGTGCAAGGTGGTATGCTTAGCCCCAAATTATTTACAGAATTTCTACAGGATATATCCAAGTCATTCGATCAAGGGCAGGGTATCCCCGTAGACACGTTATTAGTTGTATACTTGTTATTTGCAGACGACCTTGTCCTTTTTTTAGATTCTGCTACTGAATTGCAAAAGCAATTAACTGCTCGTATAAGTATGCTTCCCTGTGGCATATAATAGTTAGCATTCCTAAAACAAAAGTTCTCATATTTAACAAACGCTATGCGTCAGAATGTGACAGCTTTTACTATGGTGATAACGTAATAGAAAAAGCTGAAAAATATAAATACCTTGGTGTTGTATATAGTACTAAATATCCTAAGAATGTATTGAAAGAAACGTTCCTTCATCTCGCTTCCCAAGCTGGTAAAGCAATTTTTTCTCTACACAAGCAATCTCGCCCCGTAGTCGGAAAATTGTCACCTGTTATTGCGTTCAAATTTTTTGATTGTCAAATACTGCCCATATTAGAGTATACATGTGATATATGGTATACCGGTGATAGTGTTAATGATTTGGAAAAAATACATCTAAAATTGATTAAATCAACTATGGGTGTTAGAAAGCAAACTCATGCAATATATGGTGACACAGGACGGCCTCCATTGATTATCAGGCAGCATATTATAGCTGTAAAATATTGGTGTAGAATTCTAGATCTATCACAGAACCACCCTGTCAGAAATGCCCACAATATGCTACTAGAGCTAGATGGCACTGGATTCACAAACTGGTGCTCGCGTATTTGGTCTGTCCTTGAACTAGCTGGGCGGGGGCCCTAGGGTAGTGGTTAGCACCGCTGCCTTTCACGCCAGAGTACGGGGCTCGGTTCCCGGTCTCGGCGGTTTGAAAGAAACAAAATTGTTTCTTCCCCATCCACGTGTGAAAGTTAGTATTGTGGGGAGCCTCCGTGACCGAGAGGTAGCGTGCTCGGCCTCAGACCGCCAGGGCTCGAATTTCGAATCCTGTGTCTGGAGGACAGTGTCATCTCAATCATCTCACCATCCTCAGGAGGTTCTCCTGGCCCAGTTTAGCCTATATGTGCACAAAGGTGGCCTAAAGCCCGATTCATTTCATTTTCCTTGAACTAGCTGGGCTAGATCAAGCTTGGGAAACACAGCACATTGGAAACACAAATAAATTCATGCTTTCCTTTAAATATTCAATTGTTAGAATATTTACACAGCGATGGAGACAAGATATCGAGAGTTCAAGTAAGCTGCGCACATATTCGTTAGTAAAAAAATCTTTGTGTGTGGAACCATACATCTTAAATATAAAAGGGAACCACCTCATAACAGCAATGGCGAAATATCGAATAAGCTCACATGATTTAAAAATAGAGAGAGGACGATACAATAATCCAATGACTCCAATAAACAAACGAATATGCACAAAGTGTGAATCAAACGAAATTGACGACGAAATACATTTACTTCTCCACTGTAATGCTATGAACAATGAACGCGAAATCTTGTTTAATTCTGTAGCCGCAATTATCAATATACAGCCGTCAAATGATCTGTTTCTACGAATTACGACATCTAGAGACATAACAGTGGTGAAGTCACTATCGCAATTTATCTATGGTTGTTTTAAACAAATTAAGGGTTAAAAATGCTGAGTATAATAAATCACAAGTCACCTGTCGCTATATTATTGATAATATCATGCCTTCATGATCTGACTTGGATATTACCACATATCAGGACGGCTGTTGCTCTCGGATCTTATTATTTGGCTTTTTAGGGCCGGTTAGGGACGTTTCCGTCGCCTTTGTTATCAGACGAGGTGGATCAGAGTTGCTAAGTCAACTGATTTTATCTATGAGGTCGGGAATGTTTTTCTTCGATTGTAACTCCGGGTATGTGGCACTAACTAGGTCGTGATTGAAATGGTATGAATTAAACAATATAGTGAATTAAAATAAGCTGTAATGTTTTTGTGTGAGATCACACATAATTATTAGTCGTAATTGTTATTGTTATTACATCACTAAGTCTTCAACACTCAATAATATAGATGGTTCTGATGCTATATTTTGTTGACAGTCGACGAGCCACCATGTCCGACTTTTATTAGTATGTATATATTGTGTTTCGGTAATAGTACTGTTATTACGTTGTTAAGTTTGCACCACTAGTCAATATCAGGGAATCTCCGAGCTCATAGCGACTGTGCTTGCATAGTCACATGGCTCGGAGCTACCTGTTTCGCGGATTGCCACATTGATTGTACTTGCATGATATAATATATGATTTTTAAAATATCGTGCAATTTTTAACACTGTCCTAATACATAGCCTACTCGAATTACTGTAGCATAACTATACACTTGTATATATTTTTAGGTTTCTACGCTTTCCAGATCGTCTTTTTTGCTACTATATATAATTAGCATGCCATACATAGTAGCTATTTTATCTCCACTATGTGGTTCACATGTAAACAGCCCAGAACAGCATGTTTGTTCTACCCTTTACTTACCAAAACCCGAATTTAGACATCTGTTACTTAACATTGTTACACGGGGAGGGTCATTAGGGATCTGTTCTGTCTGTTTCATACTGTAGGGCATGGTACGGAATCACTAGTCTACAGCAATCATCCAAGTGAAGCTGCAGCCTCCTCGTATCTGGCAGGATTTAAATTGCATAGCGAAAAAGTTTTCGGCCGTCTGGGCATGTCTGGGAGTAAATCCTCTAGACATGCCCAGAACCACTTATCGGACGAGCGATAGAAAATGCTCTCAATAACCTACAATACCCTATCACCCCCATCCTCACATCATCATCTGTACATCGTGCATCTAATTAATTGACTACAACGTTTTTATCGTATTACAATATCACTTAACATCTTAAATGACCATTGTGGCGAAAAGTGACGTAAAGCAATAATTTACTACTACTAAAAAATTAGTCATTATTTATCAACTAATACTCTGCTATACTTAAAAAAAGGTTTTATTGCCAGGTGCTAGAGCTTATCCTTATTTTTTTTATTATATGCACCTGTACATGGCCGTTCACGTATCGTTTCAACCCATCTTTAACTTTCAACGCCAGTGAATACGGAAACAATGTTGGCATGCTGAAAAAACACTGCATATTATTCCGGCTCGTCACTGCTCCAGCTCTTGGCCCAATTCACATAGCCTGTGCTAATTGTGGAGCTCCAAACGATTTCGTGTACAGCCACATAACGTTAACCCGGTGCTGCTTGTTGTGTCGATGATGGTTCATCATCTGTGATGCTGGCCTAGCATCAAACCAGAAAAGGAAGAGTGTATCTAGTTTGTTGGTGTACGATGCAAATGCAATACAAAACGCGACACCAACTGGCTCTGGACAGTTGTCCACTGCTGTTTTAATGCTCCGCCTCAATCGATCATGGCGCAGTTTTAAATCTGCATGGGTTGGTGTCTTTTGTTAGTCATATTACATGTAGTTGGCCGTTCGTCATGTTCATATCCTTGTAATAAACATTATTATGTATACTACACTTGTGTATTGCCATTAATAAATGTCTGTTTTTTTATTTCAGGTTACATATTGTGGCTAGATTATGATGTAGCTGTAAGTTTTCTGAATAAAATATATTTACACAAAAAGACAACCGTGTGAAATTGTGTGTTTTATCACAAATCTGATAACTACATTTCCCTAAATGGCCTGTCACACCTTGGCGATCAGCGTCAACGATCGCGTAACGCACGGAAAAATAATAAAAATTATTGAAAACGCTGGCGATTGATGGACTCTCATGATTCAGAACGATTGTCTACCGTTCATAAGCGCACGAGTAGCGTTAAAGTAACGCGATTGGCGACTAAAGAATGCATACCACATCATAATCCGTGGTTCTATCGCCAACGATCACCAGCGACAGCCAGCGTGGGAGTAGCGTTTCACGTGTGTCACCAGTGTCTCTATCTCTACTTCAGACACTGGTCATCTTCCCCCGATCAGCTAATATTAAAGGGACTGGCCCACGCTAAAATCATCATAAAATCGGTGATTTTATTTCGGGTTCTTAATATGACCATATGATGTAAACATGTACATAGACTAGAACTGCAAATTTTTTTTAATTTTTGTGCTGCGCATTCACCAGTTAGGCTAGATATAGAGACGAAATTCCTGATTTCTAATTATTGACAACCATGTCAAAAATAGGAAATGCGGGAATTTCGTCTCTATATCTAGTCTAACTGATGAATGCGCAGCACAAAAATTAAAAAAAATTGCAGTTCTAGTCTATGTACATGTTTACATCATATGGTCATATTAGGAACCCGAAATAAAATCACCGATTTTTTGATGATTTTAGCCTGGGCCAGTCCCTTTAACCACCAGGGGACAGAGATTTCACAGCCACTCTCTGTACTGCCGCATCTAGGTGCGTGGGAGAAATACCGCTTCTTTCAGAACGATGGCCTCACAGAGTGCAAAATAACTCGATTCATGTTATTACCATTGACGCTTCTGAAAATGAGATAAAAATATCTAGGCTGAATATACACTGATATATACCGTATGTAGTAAAAATTGTGCTTAGCTCATACTTTCAAAAACTCCATTGAATTAATTATCAATAAATATAAAATTGAAAGTGGAACATGGATACCCTCAGGTTTGTATGACGAGCACTGCGTGCACAAATTCCCATGTGCTGGCAGCGGATGGGCAGGTGTGCATCTAAACACAACTGGCCAATCACGATCTACCTCACCGCTGGTGCCTGATTTATGAATTGCTGGCTGCTGGTTGGCAGACGGTGACGTAACAGACGACAGAGACCCTGGTGTTGGATATGTGTAGATGCCACACAAAATCTCAGTGGGTGACTGTGACACTCACGGATAGCTTAGTGTGCTCGTGTGCTCGACGATCCACAATGCACAGTTACGATCACATGATTTTTCTTTAAAACCACGAGTTTTTACTGCAGTATTTCATTGGTTTTAGTAGATTTCTAGCTGTACATTTATCCTTTTAATATGTTGAGCCATGCGAAATATATTGAATTTTCAAACTAGAGAGTTTAGAAGTGTTTGGTATAAGTTATTTTGAATTAGACATTTTCTCGTGTTAAAAGATTATTTTTCATAGAAGAAGATTGTGAAAATCTCATATTATTTTTGATCAGCCGATCACAAAATTTTATAAATGCGCTGAACTCTTATAAAGATTGATACATTTGTAGATATGTTTTGTATCATTACCAATAACTTATCACTTTATTTGTATGGTTTTAAGTGATTCACCAGGAAGTGTAATACATGTATTAAACCAATATAGTACAGCGATTGAGTAACGCTCTCCTAACGTGTACAACGATAGAGTAACGTTCTCCTAGCGTGTACAGCGACTGAGTGACGTACCCCTAGCGTGTACAACGATCAAGTAACAATAGACAATAGACAATAGTTTATTTCATAGGATCTGCAAAAATATATACATATAAAATACAGATATGTATGAATACATGCCAGGAGAGCATGTTAAAGGTGCGTAGTTATCATGTTCTAATAATATAACGTATCTACATTTTTTTTTTTTATTTGGTTAATCACTTTACGAAATAAATGATTTTTTCAATGAACTTGCATAATTTGAACAATTGATTTTTATTTGTTACATTCATTAGTATTTCAAATTTAACTGATGAAGGTGAGTTTCTGTGACGTTTTTTTATTAATTTCTTTCGTATGACTTCAAAGTGAGAACAGTTAAAAATATAGTGGAATTCATCGCCAATATCTTGTGTGCACAGCTCACATATTCTGAGGTTGCGGGGTATATTTTGTCTGCAACCTGATTCAATTGGAAGGTTGTGGTTTCTACAGCGAAACTTAGCCATGATGCCTCGCTCGCGATAGGACAAATTTACTAAATATGTTTTTAAATTTAGTGTTGTTGTAAACATCCTGTAATTTAAACACTTTCTGCTAAGATTAATTTCTGAGGTCCAATGTTGAAAAAAATGATCTTTAATTCGTTGTTGTAATTTATTTTTGAATGAATTTATGCTTCCTGGGATGAGTTGGTTATCCCAGACACCCGAAAAACCACAACCTTCCAATGTAGTTTTCACGGATGAAAGCCACGGGGACTTATATATATTCCGATTGTATAGATTAAAAATTAATTGATACAAAACATTTGACAGTTTTGGTGTACTGCTGCTCTTATATATTCTAGCCCAAAACATAATCATTCTACTCTTGGTGTGTAGTACAAGAGGTGTTACGCCGAGTTCGCCATAAACCATGTTGGAACAAGTTGACTTGTTTTCTTGCAGTACATATTTACAGAATCGCAAATGTATTTTTTCAATAATATCGACACTTACTGTTGCCCAAACTTCACAACCGTATAAAAGAATAGGTTTGACTAAAATATCGAAAAGTTCGAGTTGAATATCGACAGGTAGCTGGAGCTGTGTACATTCACGTAGTAACAAAAACATAGCTCGGTTACCTTTGACAACCAGTTGTTTTTTTGCCTCTGTAAATTTTCCATTCTAGTTAAATATGAGGCCCAGGTATTTATATTGACCAACCACTTCAAGTTCATTTTTTCCAAAAAAGAATTTAGGTATTTTTCTTATTTTTTCACGAGAGAATTTTAGTTTTTGACACGTTTATGTTCAGTTTCCACATGCGACAATAACGCTCCATTAAATTAATTGATTGCTGTAGGTCTTCTTGCGATTCAGCCAAGATAACTGTGTCATCTGCATAAAGCAGGATATATAATTTACAAAATACTAAAAGTTCTTGATCTAAATTTTCTACAGACAACGTATTCACAATCTTCAGTCCGTCGTGGGCTGGTTCTAAAAACAGTTTTAGGTCATTTAAAAATATTGAAAATAATAGTGGAGACAGATTATCTCCTTGTCCAACACCTATCATACATGAAATATTATCAGTTAGCGTACTATTTACAGAAACACATGATTTTGCCGATTTATACATATTAAAAATGATCTGAAAAAGTTTCCCAGATATATTATTATTTAATAGTTCAGACCAGAGCTCAGTACGTGAAACTGTGTCAAATGCTTTACTGTAGTCTACATAACAGCAATATAATCTTTTGTGTTTGTTAAGGTAAATGTCGATTAAAGTCTTTAATGAAAAAATATGATCTAACGTTGAGTAGCCAGATCTGAATCCGGCTTGCTCGGGTCCTATTATGTTTTTTTTCATTTACAAATCGTGTCAATCTGTCGTTTATTAAATTTGAGAATACTTTTCCGAGACAACTTAAGAATGATATACCTCGATAATTACTAGGATCTTCACGCTCACCAACATTTTTATAGAGTGGTTTAATTATTGCTAAACTCCATTGTTCTGGAAAAATACCAGTGTCTAGAATGACGTTAAAATGTTTAGTTAGCATATCAATGAAATTTGGTGGGGAATATTTAAGAAATTCGTTTAAAATCTTACCCGGTCCGCTACTTTTGTTGTTTTTTAAATTCCGTAATAATTTAGAAACCTCCGAGGGTGTAAAATTGTCATTAAATAGATTTTCTGCGTTTTCAATTGAAAATTCAGGTTTCATTTCCTCGGCTTCTGCTTTATTAAGTTTAGAAAAATGATTGAAAAAATTTGTGGGTGACATTTTGTCTGCTATATTAAAAGGTTTCTTGCCATTAATAATATTCCAATAATCCTTTGGGTTTTCAGATTTCAGTAGACGTATTTTTCTAACAGTGTTTTTTTGTAATTTTTGAACGCCTTGTTTATTTGTTTCCTTTAATTTCGACCAGAATTTCGTAATAGTATCAAATTTACATTATTTTTCAGTCACCTATATTTATTTTTGTATTTAACATAATTTTTTCTTTTAGTTTCACACTCATCGTCATACCAATCTCTGTGTGGAAATGTCCTAACGCGGTGTTTCTTGGTACGAATGGGTGTTTGGCCACACTTCAACATTCCCAGATCGCTCGCTGTCGAGGTGTAAACTGAGTTGATCTCGCCAACTAACTTGTTGTTGGTACATTGTTCAGGTGGAATGTCACCTGTCAATTCGTTTAGCGCAAGCATTATAACACATATGTCGGTTTCGTTTGGTTTTTGTTGGTATTGATGAGTTAAATCTGATTTCCAATTAGGTTTATTTGGTGGGCGACGTACATATGAATTATCCTGGTTTGTGGTATAATCCTTGTCTAAATCTACATTTCGTGGGTTTGAACACTTGTATTTAAGGGTGAGAGTTACAGCACAATGGATGTCAGATAGAAGTGGATCAAAGTCCAGAACTTCAAAATTACTAACAGTCGGGAAAATTGAAGGAGAACATATAAAATAATCTACCAAACTGACATTGTTACATGTTAGTTTTCCTCGGTTAGCGTCTCCACCCAATCTTCCATTAACAATAAATACTTCGAGGGTCTTACAAAGCGTTAAGAGTCTATTACCGTAGTTGTTAACAATTTTATCATCATTATTTCTGCTCTGTTGAATATCACAGCTGTTAAGAGACATTTCGTTACAAAGATATTCATTTTCGTGATCTGATACTTCCAAATAATCCTTTAAATTAGCTGTTCTTGCATTTAGATCACCAGCGATACATATATCAAAATCTTCATTTTTAGACTTTAAATCAATAAAATTATCTTTAATGTCATCAAATATTAAGATATTGGAGTAGTTAGAGTTCTCTGGTGGTACATATATTAAGCATAAAACCATGTCTCTTTGATCGTTGTTATCTTTAAATTTCAACCAAAGGGAATCTTGTTGTGTGTTGTTAATAAGAGACACTCTACTTTGTACCTTTTCACTGATTAAAGCGGCAACGCCGCCTGAGGCCTTCCTCTTAATCAGTCTATTTTTCGTGATTAGCTTAAAGCCTGGAAAATCAATTTGGTCTAATTCGTCTAGTTTTGTTTCTGGCATCAATATCACATCATAATTGTTTATAAAGTTAAAAAATGCAACACTTTCCATTCTGGTTTTTACACCACATACATTTATAAGCGAGATTAAAAGTTTTGTTGGTTGTGTTGGTGTGTTCTGTTGATTTTGATTGTTCGTTGATGGGGTGTGTTGTGTTGAAATGTTCGGAGGTGTGTTCTGGTGAAATTGAGTGTTCATGTAGTAACGTTCCTGTAGCGTCTCCTCTTACACGCTGGTGTGCGTTGAAACTTTTGAACGTGTTGAAAACTCTCAGCGTTCATCAGCGTTCATCTGCGATCAACAACGCTCGCTAAACGCACACGGCGATGGCATAACGATGGTCTAGCGATGGTCAGCGTTCGCCAGCGTTCGGCAGATTTTCTCGTGCGTTACGCGATCGTTGAGGCTGATCGCCAAGGTGTGACAGACCCTTTAATAACAACCATACTGTCATAGTTGAATCATTATTAATGCATGGCGGTGGATTGATATCAATACAATTATTGTAGTAATGACTAATTAATTATAGTTCTTGTTTTTTCAGTTATTCAAGATGGCGTTAAAGATGGCCACCGACATTATAGTCAAATTTAGGAATTGATCAAGTGTAGATGTTTGGAAATATTTGATTATTGTAGTTCAAAGGCTATTTGAGTAAATCACCTCCACACAACAGTGGTATTAATTTATTATCATAATCTTGTTACATTGAGGATCGAACAAAACTATCTGTAATGTCAATTGAGACAAAGTTATTACAAATAAAAACACGAAATTCTAAGTGCCACCACCGACCATCTTGTACAAAAAATTTTAATGACCCATTTGCACTAAAAAAAAAATTGTCATTCAATGTCCTTAACAAAAAGTATACTATCATGTTACGTGGCCAGTTATATTTACCAAAATCATTTTGCAAGATGTGATATTCATTTAGATGAGCAATGTCACCAACGATCTGAAGTAGGCCTTATGTCAATTGTAGCCAAATTTTATCCCATCCATATTGTTGTTAACTGTAGAGAGCGACATCTAGTGAATCGAGCGGGTAGATTTTTGTGTTGCTATCCATGCCAATCAAAAGCAATATTTTATAGCAGGATTTTTTTTTGTGCAATTTTAGATATATGTTATTTGATATAAGAATTTATTGACTTATTTGTCATAAAAATGATAAAATATATGTACATTGATTTGCTAAAATCACACGATAATTTACATGGTATCACACACAGAATTAAAATCATGTCAAAAGGCATTGCTATAGTAAAACAATGGATATTGCGATAAAATAACAGATAATTGATTAATACTTGAACAATATATGTGAATGTAGGTTTCATTTCGTTTCCCTCACCAAAACCAGAGATTAAAGAGATAAATGTGTATTGAGCGTACGTTACATTGTACGTGTATGCACAATCCATTTACTGATTGACAATAATAATTCATTTATTCATTTATTCATTTATTCATTTATTCATTTATTAATTTATTCATTTATTCATTTATTTATTTATTCATTTATTCATTTATTCATTTATTCATTTATTCATTTATTCATTTATTCATTTATTCATTTATTCATTTATTCATTTATTTATTTATTTATTTATTTATTTATTTATTTATTCATTTATTTTTTAAAATCATATAGTTTGATATATTTTGGAAAACGTTTTCAGATTGTCACGAAAACCTTTAAACGTTATCATGATTGTAACATTAGTTCACTTTTATAAGCAAATAAATCTATGTCCCTGCAACTCATTTTTCTCAATGCTTTTCAATATTCAATTTAAGTACGCCCTATAATAAGCATATTTTACTTTGCACCATAGTAGTCAAGAGTACAAAAAGAAACAAGATTAATTATATGACCGAGTTGCTCCAAATCGATTTTTATATATTGTGGCAGAAATATGTCGCCAGACGAAAGCCCTTAGCTCGAGACTGTGCACTACGCTTGAATATTAACTTCAAGTAGTTTGTTGTGTTATGTACAGTAGCCTACTATAAGCAGCACCGCACTCTACAGGTCTTTGAACAGTTCGGAACACTATAAACTGTGGGTTTTCAACCCGGTCGGCCCAAAATGTCAGGCTGTTTCTTAGGTTTATACAAACGTGAATAAAAATACATTATTCGTAATTATTAGACCTGTTCCACTAAGCAGTATTATTATTATTATTTTGATGTAGAAGTAGCCGGTCGTGTTTCTTCATAAAAATAATTATAAAGTATGACTGATGATGGTCCATTAAATGAATACAAAAGTTTTTGTTTTGAAAAAGATGGCGTAACTACAAGCTTAATAATGTAATTTATGGGATTGGCGGAGAACACGTCAGCATCACCTGATACATAACTAAGACAAAAAATATTATCAACTTCATCGCTGATATCAGCGGGAGATCTGTCATCATCAGTTGGTCGACCTCCCAAGATAGGGGACAACGGATGCTAGACAGACGAGTTGTCATTGTGCGTATTGATAAGGTAGACAAATATTTTTGTGTCCCCTAATTTTGTGTCCGTCATCATGTGTTATATATAATTTCAAAGTTGAAATAAAAAACAATATAGTTTATGTTTCATAGACATATATTTTATTGCTGGTAGATACAATTTCCTTTACAACTCTTTCAATTATTTATACCTCATTTCAATTATTTCTAACTTATTTTAATTATCGACACAGATAAAGTATACACTTATATCCTCAATCGGATACAGACTGATGTTAAGATGGTGTAAAGTATTATTTGGTTCTACTATATTTTTGTTTTATTCCTATTGATCACATTTCGTTATATAATTATTTTCATGGATGTGATAGGTGGTTACCAACGAGATAATATATAAGATACAGCTTAACACAAAATGTAATTTTTATTTCACTGTGTTTCTGAGCTTATGATTTGTGTGTTTTCATAGGCTTTATATTAGGCGCATTGTTGATCATAATTTACATAAGCAATATAAAACACGCGTCTAAGTACTAGAGAATGTTGCTGAACTCACAAAAAAAATAAACATGGAATTAGATGAAATTGTGGAATGGCTACAACTAAATAAATTATCTCTAAATATAGCAAAATCTAAATTCATGATATTTCACATTACACAATATCAGGTTCAACGTTTAAATCAAGTGAATTTATCCAGTGTACCCCGAAGCTTTATATTGTGCCTATTGTTGTTTATAAATTACATAAACGATATAACATACGCGGAACATTATTAATGTGCACACTAAATACAAAAGAACCAGAGAATGTCGCTGAACTCACAAAAAAAAACATGGAATTAGATGAAATTGTTGAATGGCCACAACTAATTAAGTAAATTATCTCTAAATATAGCAAAATTTTAATTCATGATATTTCACATGTCACAATATCAGGTTCAACCACAAACAATAAAACATAATAACATACAAAAAAAATTGAACATGCAGCCATCGTTCAACTTTTTATGTATTGTTTTACATGATAACCTACAATGGAAATGCAACGTGAATCACGTGTCAAAGTCAATGTCGAGAGTAATCGATACAATAAGTAAATTAAAACAACATAGTCTTACGTTTAAGCATTTTACAGAAGTCTAATTCTTCCACACGTATAATATGGGATTCCGCTTTGGGGATATACTTATTTAGATAGGATATATGTACATCGTTTTAAACGATGTACATATATCCTAACTAAATTATTTAGTTAAACTATTAAGAGAAAGTATCGTGTATTATCATTTTAAAATGGCAGTAAAAATAATTAAAAATACATGTAGTAACTACTGTAATGCGCACATTGAACCGCAATTCAAACTTTGA